>JAGVVM010000181.1:0-15950 GCA_019149425.1 Psidium friedrichsthalianum
GTCTTATATGGGTCATTAACATTTAAAGGACTCACTAAAAATGGGTCCAAAGGTTGAAGTGAAATTAAAGGGTCAAAACTAAGCCACGTATGAAACCATTTTCGACCCAATTGGACCCATTTTCGACCCATAACTCTCACAAATTACAAATGGACCTAGGGCCTTTCTGTTTGTTTCATGGAAAATGTGATACTTTCGGAAATCATTTTCAGGAAGTCATTTTTCAAGAAAATAATAATATTTTCCGATGTTTGATTAATACTTAAAAATAAACTGGAAAACAATTTTCGTCGTTTGTTATGGAATTGATTTTCGAGGATCGACGGTGGCGGCGGCCGTCCGCGTCGACCGGCCCAGGCGACCTGCGGCCGGCCCAGGCGACCTGCGGCCGGCCGCGGAGACCGGCCCAGGCGACCTGAGGCCGGCCTGGGGCAACCTGGGGCCGGCCGCGGAGACTGGCCCAGGCGACCGTGTTGACACCTAAATTTTGATTTTTGATTTTTTTTTATTTTGCATAAAATGAGAATTGATTCTCGCCAAAAATAATTTTTCATGCATTCCATGTTTAATTTTTCTGCATTGCATTAAGGCTAACGGCGGTGGATTTGAGCTGAAATTTGATAGGTGATTGGACTAGACATGGGGAAAATGCGCCGAACATTTTGTGAAAATTTCTTCAGGGACTGAATTGCGGATACTCAAAATCTCAGGGACCCGATCGCAAATGCTCAAAATCTCAGGGACTCCATTGCAAATGCTCAAAATCTCAGGGACCCAATTGCAAATGCTCAAAATCTCAGGGACCCAATTGCAAATGCTCAAAATCTCAGGGACTCAATTGCAAATACTCAAGATTTCAAGGACTAGAATGCAAATATCTAAAAATTGAGGATCATTTTGTAAATAAATAAAAGAGAAGTTAGTGGAGAAATTAGAAAAAGAAAAGATGTCTTCCACTAAATAAAAAATGGATGGTCCTCCACCACAAAAAAAAGATGTTTTCCATTAAGAGAAAAAGAAAGAAAAAGAAAGAAAAAAGAAGAAAAGAGAAGTTAGTGGAAAAATTAGAAAAAGAAAAAGATGTCTTCCACTAAATAAAAAATGGATGGTCCTCCACCACAAAAAAAGATGTTTTCCATTAAGAGAAAAAGAAAGAAAAGAAAGAAAAAAGAAGAAAAGAGAAGTTAGTGGAAAAATTAGAAAAGAAAAAGATGTCTTCCATTAAGAGAAAAAGAAAGAATAAAAGAATAAAAGAGAAGTTAGTGGAAAAATTAGAAAAAGAAAAAAAGATGTCTTCCACTAAATAAATAAATAAAAAGGAAGAAAGAAAGAAGGGAGGAGGCCTATAAGTTGGTGGTCTTGAGCAAATTTTGAAGAAGTGACCCAAGAGGGGGAGGAAGAGAGAAAAAATATGGAAGGATTGAGATTTTGAGAAAAAAATAAGAGTGATCTTAAAAAAAAACAGAAAAAAAAAAAACGAAGAGCGACCACGGAGAGCAAGGGAGGAGGAGGCCGAAACATTTCTCCCTTCGTCGTGCCACCGTCCCGGGTTCATATCAACGCAACTCACCACGTCACGAGAGGTAGTTTTCTCAAACCTTGTAGTCGTATGTATGGCAAGGATTGTGAGTGGATGATTATTTGAGCCTAAATGAGAGGAGATTGGGGGTGACCAGTGATCATTTGCTGCTGCAACCGATGTATATGTCATAAATATGTTGAACTTGTATTGCTTATTGATGGTGGTTGACGTTGAGGTGCAAGTCCACAAGTTTTTATTTTCGGATCAGCATACCCAGTGGTCTTGCAACCGCATTTTTTATGCCTAGATGACGAGATCTTGGAAACTTATATTCTGGACTTTTGTAGACGACTTTGAGATCTTCGATTTGATATATTATGGAGCGAAAATGGACGTCGTTTGCTATGTCAAAAAGGTCCCGAAATTGAGAGCAGAATCTGGAAATATAGTGATCAGAACCTGAGATGGAATTTTTCTGATCTGACCTTTCACGCTAAATGATTTTCCATGGGTTATTCTAGACCTCGTTTCATAAAGACCTCTTCATGACATTTGTTCATAACATCCTGGTGCATAACATATAAAAATACAAAAATATTCATGCACGTTTCATATTTTTAATGCATTTAATGAAATCATGCAATTCTGTTGGTGTCCTTGAGTCTGAGTGTTTTTCTGTGCGTGGTCATATTGATTCGTAGTTATCTCATGTTTAGAGTCTTCTTTTGAAATTTCATAAAAAATGAAAGTTGTTCATTGGGGTCTTGTTTAGTAGACTGGAAAGTTTGGTGCATTAATTTTGAGATTTGAGTGTCCATTTGAGCTTAATCCTGAAGTATGTCTGTTTAGTGAAATTTGTTTGTTTGCTGCTGAGCTCTCATGAAAGACCATTTTCTACACGAAAATGAGTGTCTCTTCAATAAGAATGCAAAACATGAAAGTTGTCAACGACACATTTCCCATCCACATAAAAAATCTCAGAAATTTTGCATACATTTCATTATTTCTTTTGTATTTTATGGTTACTGCTTTCTCCCTAAGCATGTTCATGGACAGTATGATTTAATTCGTATTTTTTGTGTTAATGCATTGGAAAATGTAAAAAATGGTCTCAATGAAGTTTAATCAGCACGTGTTAAACTTTCTTTGAGCGTTTGAATTGTCTCAACTCATTGGTGATTGTGCATGTTCGATTGGATAGTTCATTATTTTCATTTGGTTTTCGACCCGATGCTTTGAAGACTGGAGGATGACCGATGTCCATTCCGGTCCGTTTTGTTGTATTCCCGACCCACAAGGCTTGGTGACGGGTGTTTGACCGATGTCCATTCCGGTCCATTTTTGTTGTATTCCCGATCATGTCTCGGGTTTTATTTAATTGGTCTGTAATTATTCACCCGACGAGTTGCGGGTTTTATTTTCACTGTCCTTAGGGTAGTTTTACTTTACCTGCTCTCTCTTCACATCTTTGTTTGCTTTGGGTGATTTTGCATTCTTTTATAATACATCCAAAATCTAAAAAAATAAAAAAATAAAAAATACCCTAAAAAGGGTCATTCATTTTGCATAGCATATAATATTAAACATCATGCATATATCGCCAGTCATATCTGCTACGTCATGCATATAGCATAGTCCTTGCCACGTCATTACATTTCACATGTCATATAGTTAGATTGTATTTGCATCACATTTAACAAAAAGAAACAAAAAAAATTGCACATTTGAACTTCAATTCAAAATTCATCGAAATTGCCAAATCAAACATTTTTTCATGAAATTGGTACCGAAAGGGCATTAATTCAAAAAATTAATGTAACCAAGTCCCGAACTTAAAATCTCTGGTTCGCAGAAGTAATTTAGTTCTCCCACTAGATTACTTAGGTTTCTAATCAACCTACCAAGAAATGATTAGTGGCGACTCCATGTTAAAAATCTTTGCATGATTAAACATTGAACCTAAGTTGCGATTTGGTAGAGCTTGGGAGAGTTCGAACTAGGTTAATTAATTTCACTTAATTAACTTGGTAATCCATTAACCTAAAACTGAATTTTTAGGTCGCAACAGACCGGCCGCTGGCGCCGGCGGTTGACCCACGACCATGTCCGGCGGCAGCAACCATCGGTGGCGACTGGCAATCGGCGGTAACGGAGGAAAATGTTTTCCTCTTTTCAAAATAAGGAAAACGTTTTCCACACTTTTCAAAGAGATTTTTTCATAAGAGGAAATGTTTTCGAGGATTAGCCTATTTTTTGCCTCCCAAGTATCGAAAAATCCGAAAAATATTTTCTAGGAAGTTATTTTTCGTAAAACAAACAGAGCCTTAAAACCTAAACTTTCTTCTTATTATTTTTTTTAATTTTCTATTTTTACAAATGGGCCCATGGCCGCCGGTCACCGTCCGCTGGTCATCGGCCATCGCCGTCCGCCGGCCGCCTCCGCCCACCCGTCGCCGCCGACTGTCGCCACTCGCCGTGGCCGAAGAAAAATGAAAGAAAAAATAAAAGCAAAATAAAATAGGTTAAATGAGTTATATAATTTTTCTTAGAATATTAGTGTGATTTGGCAATATGGGTCAAAATGGGTCAGGTCGGGTATGGGTTGGTTGCGGGTTGGATCGGGTATGGGTCATTGAATATGGTCAAATGGGTTAGACGGGTCAATATGGGTCAGACCATATTCGACCCGACCCAAACCCGACTCGACCCACCCATTTGACACCTCTACCTGAAGCCACCTCAAGTAAGTTCCTCCAACCCCCTGTGATGTTCCTGGCTGTTATTGCCTAACTGTCTGTCGATAGAAAAGGCTAGGGCTGAGTTTCGCCGGAAATAGTCTCGCGGAGATAGTTTTTTTTTAGGCATCCTGCTGACTGGAAATCTGCTTGAAATGCACGTATGCTAGCCTAGAAGTGTGGCAGATTAGGTTTAGATCGAAATAGGGAAATTTTTGTGGCTTTTGGCGTCTATTCAGAATTTTTCCGGCGAGGTTCACCGGAATTTGGCGTCGGAACAGTGCCTCCGGTGGCACTGTTCCTCTTCTCCGATGGTGCGTTGACCGGTCAATAAAGGTTGACACCAGTCAACGCACATGTGTCGATGACGTGGCTGACGCGTAGCGGCCACGTCAGCCGACAACCCCTTCTAAAAATGCCCAGATCCAACGGTGAAAATCCCAACACGTGTCATGATCAGAAATTTTGCAAAATAAAAAATCCTAATCTGAATGTTATAATCATTTTAGAAAGTTAAAAATAATGAACGGCCAGGATTGAGTCTCTAGGTTAGATCCTCGACCGTAGATTCGGTAAGAGCAATGAGCAGTTAGATCAAAACCATGTGGAAGATGTTAGGCCGTCGGATCAGAAATGGACGAAAGGATAAAAAATAGAATAAAAACCACAAAAAAAATCGAAAATTAAGAGAAACATATACCTAAACTACGTCGTTTTTGCGTTGGGTTTAGAATGGCGGGCCTTGGGTCGGGTCAGTTTAGTGGGCCGGGTCCATTTGGCCCGGTTCGTATAACGAATAAATAAAAAAACAAAAACAATAAAAAATACATAAAAAATTCTGAAAATCAAAATAAAAATTAGAAAAATAGCAAAATCAATAAAAAAAAAATCAAAACGGTGTCGTTTCAGGTCCATAGTTTTAGGTTCGGGCCTTCGGGTCGGATGGGCTGGGTCGACCCAACCCGGTCCGAAAATTAGAAAATAATAAATAAATAGATAATAAAAAATAATAATAAAATACAAAAATAAAATAAAAAACTAATAAGTAAAATAAAATAAAACAAAAAAATAAAAATCAATAAAAATAAAAATCGAGAAGAAAATAATAATAATAATATATATAGAATGATAAATAATAAATAAATAAAATAAATAATATTAATAAAAAATAAATAAAAAATAATCAAAACTAAAAAAATATAAATATAAATAAATATAATAAATATAAAAAATAAAATCATGAGAGTCATAAAAATTTCAAAAAAAGCTTAACTAATTAGGAAAATTCGGGAATTGTAGAAAAATAGAAAATATGGTAATAAAAAATCGTATAAATTTTAGAAAAATTTGGAAATTTGTTAGAAAATATATAAAATGTCCCAAAAAATAGGAAAATTCTTAGAAGTCTTAGAAAATTCTAAAAAAAATTCAGGAAAGCCCTAAAAAATTTAGAAAAATTCCCAAAAATTGTGAAAATTAGAAAAAAACCACATTCAACTGATTTGACCTGATTTCACATTTTTGGACTCCCCTAGCCTCTTAAAATGACCTTTTTGCCCTCTGGTCAATCTGACCCAAATCATTTCAAATCACCCTTGAACCTAATTGACATGATTCCTAGGCTCTTCAGGCCCCTCAAGGCTCGCTATGACTTGATTGATGTGATTTCTCCCGGAATTGATCTATTGATTACGCTGTTATTTCGATGATTGTGATTGATAGGATAGATACTCCCATTTGCATGAACCCATTAGACTTTCAGAGCTTACCTTACCCAATCTCGCCTGCATGAACTCCTTAGATTAGGAAAATCACTGAACTTAGGTACCGAAAGGGCGTCGATAGTAATATTGATGTAACTAAGTCCCCGAACCCAAATCTCTAGTTTTCGTAAAATCGAACGATCCCTCCCAATCGCTCGATAGGGTTTCTAATTATACCCTCCAATAAATGGTTGGTGGCGACTCCGATGGCATGCACACTGATCACATGTCACCCGACCACACTAAGGTCGACATCGATTTAAGAATTTCCTGACGCGATTTGATATGGGCCTAGGAGGGCCCGAGCAAAGCCCATATTTCAAAATGAGCCTAGCAATCCATTAGCTCATCTCCCTTCTCGAGGGAGGGTCACGACATTACAAGACTGGGCAAACGAAAAATATTTTCACCGCTCATGAAAATATTTAAACAAAAACTGTTGTCGATAGTGGCCACATTTAACTAACTGACTATTCCAAGAAATAAAAGAGATCATTTTTTGGGAAAACTATTCTTCAAATCATCATTTTTTGGGGAATAAACGGAGGCTTAGATAACAAACTTAAGCTCCGTCTTGTGCTCCACTCGACCATATGTCATCTATCTAAAAGGAACATTTTTCGGTGCTTTCGTGTATGATGTGCAGAAATCAAGAATTCAACAGTGCAATAGGTACGCGCATGGTATGTTGGAGTGGCCATGGCCGGGAGCTCGAAGAAGCTTGATGTGACCACGATGGCGAGCTCAATGAAGCTCGAGTGGCCAGCTCGAAGCGGTGGTAGCTGGATGGCGGAGTCTGGAGTTAGATTTTAACTTTTTTTTTTTTATCTTTTTATTCATGTTGTTGTTTATTCTATTATCCTTTTTTCTTCTTGTAAGATTTTTAATCTTTTTCTGCCGTGGCATTTGGTAGGCACTACATCGGCATCACGTGTCTTAAAAAGGTAATAAAAAGTCACCTTCTTTTTTTTTTTTCTGCTATTCCAATCAAACGAGTTAATGGAGAAGTTCATCACCCAATTTGATAATTTTTAGGACGTGATTGAAATATTTGAAAGATTTATGAGTTGATTGCACTTTCTCAACAAATTATAAAGGCATACACGTACATAAATATATTCTAGTGATCTTCTATGGTACGTTAACACATGAAAGTGGGTAAAATTGTCCAAGTTCTACACATATTGTACTTTTGCTAATTAAATCCTAAACTTTTTAATTTTTTTTCAATTGAGTCATAAACCTTTTACATTTTTCCAATTGAGTCCATGATACCGATAGCCCAATGTGGCACTGCTGGTATTGACGTGGACAATTTTCAATAATATTTCAATATTTATTTTCAAATTTCTCATTTTTTTTCGAATTGTTATAATTTCTACGTGGCATAGACGGCAGTCCTACATGGCAGGCACGCTCTGATTTAGGTTGGCAGTGGGAAAAAGTAAAAAGAAAAAAATAAAGAAGGAAAACATAAGAAAAGAACAAAAAAGAAATTCAAAAAAATATATTAAGATGAGTAGAACAATCGGCATCTATATCAACGATTCACAGTCAAAATTGGTTGACTGGATAAACTCAATTAACAACATATAAAAATATTTAGAATTCTTGGCGAAATTAAAAGGTTTAATATTAAATTAACAAAAGTATAATAAATTTAAGATTTTTTGAACAATTTTACCGATGAAAGTGGGGAAAGCTTTCGTGATTGGCAGGTAAACCGTAGGCCATTCAATGGTAAATGATGTAACGTGAGGGCCGACAATAAGTATAAAACAAAACCAGCGATTGCAGCAAGTATCACCCTCTAACGAAACAAAAAAAGATGAGACATTCATAAGCCAATGACTCCGGAAACATAACTTTTCGTCTGTCCAATCTTTTATTGATCATGATAGACAGTCGCAAAACACCAGCCTCATCATCGCCTCGAACTTTGATGATTGAAGACGACTCAGCGAAAATCCCACAGAAGACATTGAACAAAGGAGGACAAAATCAACAACAAAGTGCTATTACCAACTCATATCAAAAAGGGGCAGAAAAGGTCTCCTGTTATTGGCCCCCAGAAACAGACGATTTGAACTGGACCCTTTGCTTTACTTCTGGTTCCTCATGGCAAGAACCTTGGCCAAAGCCGGCCGGGCCATGATGTCGGCCACCCATGCGCTCACTTTGGGGCGAGCGTCGAACAGCTTCTTCACCTGGGTCCCCATCAGATTAGTCAGGGCCGGCTGGTGGTGGAGGTCGGCCAGGGTGAAGCAATCGCAGCCCAAGTACTTGGACTGGCTCAGCCGGGCCTCGTAGACATCGAGGACCTTGGCAAGCTTGGCCTCGTTCTCCTCGACTACCGCCGCATCCATGGCCATGCCGAACATTGGCTTGTACACGATCTCCCACTGCAGCTTCGACGCCACGGGGTCAAACTGGTGGGCCTCGACCTCCATCCACACACTCACCGTCGCCATGGGTTTGCCCTCGCACATGAGCGGCGTGCCCTTGTCCTTGTATACATGAGCTACGTATTGGGTAATTGCCCTTGATTCTGCCACCAGAAAGAGCATAATCAAGATGTAAACTATATTGGGCGTAGTTGTTTCTTGTTCAGTTGACTGATTGAACACTCAAAAGTTTTGACCAAACACTTGATCTGTCGTCGTCGTCGCACGATCTATCAGAAATCGAATCAGCACCTTTGACTAAACACTTTCATCTTCCATCGTTGTCATAAAAGATAATCTATCAACAACAGAATGACTTACCGAATAGCTTCAAATCACCGTCCTCAAAGGCCGGAACTTGCCCGAAAGGCTGCACAGAGAGATCGAGAAACTTTAGATCTGAGACAACGAAAGAGGGTTTCTCGAAACAACACATTCAGACCCCAAGACCAAATTATCTGCGAGGAAAACAGTCGAACAGGCGGTGGGCAGGGAGGGAGACTTACGTTGAGGGCGAGGAAATGCTCCTGCTTGTGCTCGCCGGCCCGCATGTCGACGGGGACGAACTCGAACTCGAGGTCCTTCTCGTAGAGGGTGGCGAAGACCCGCATCGCCGCGGTGGACAACACGGATCCATGGACCTTCATCACCATGATTGCTGGATCTACTTCCTTTTCTTCTTCTATCTCAAAACCTAAACGCAGAACAGCTGTGGAAGAGCGATGGTGGGTTTTAAGCTCCTTTTATAAGGGCTTCCCGATCTTGTTCTGGAATGTTCTAATTGGCTTGAAAATTTCGACTTTCCTTTCTCCCTTCAACGAGATAATTTTCTTTTATCTCCATCTCCTAGTGGAAATAAGAAAAAGTCCTCCGGGCGGGATGGAGAGAGAGAGAGAGAAACGCATGTGATGAGGCCTGCGTAGCCATTTTCCATAATATTCTTCTGGCACGCGTTGTTTGAACGGGTCAGCGGGAAGGGGACGACACCTACGTGAGCCCGTCACACGGCGATAAAGAGCTCATGCCAAACGCACCCTTTTTTTTTTTTTTTCGAAAATAGCCATCAACTTTGCTTCAACGTTCAATTTGATTCCTCAATTTTATCTTAACATGTAATGTCATCGTTAAAACTTTAATTTATTCAATCTAAATTTTGAAATTTTGGTACATATTTAATTTAGTGTCTGAACAAAACGGAAAGATTTAACATTTTTTTTTCTTTAATTCAAATTCAAAGGGCAACATTGAACATCTTCGTAAAGTACACGGACTAAATTAAACATACATAAAAAAAATTCATGGACCACATCAAACAAATAAAACTTCAAGGGTCGTATTGCATATCAGAATGAAGTTCAAGAACCATATTAAACAGATTAAATATTTATATATCGCATTACATATTAAGTTAATGTTCAGGTTATGTCATTTTTCCTTTTTTCAGAAGAGATATTTGTTTGAACCGGTGAATTATTAGTAGGGATGAGTAATACGGATTTCAATTGTAATATTTTAATTAAAAATAGGTTTACATTTAAGAAATAAAAGAATAATAATAATCTATCGAATATGAATTTTCCTAAATTTGGGAACCAGACGGAAAATCGTCTGTTCCAATTTATGGAACCGGGAACAGAACCAAATTGACCCACGCGGTTCTCGATTCAGTTGATCCGTTTCGCTCACCCTTACTGCAAACTCCAGTTCAATGGACATAATGGTAATTTCCAAGCACAGAATATTTCCTTTCCCAAGAGTTCCTTCTCAAATCCATTATTCTATGCCGTGAGTTTTCGTGCTTGTAGTTTTCTTCTTAAATAAAAATTTAGGTGATTCAACTTTGTAGCTTAAAGCTCGTCAACCATACTTGTCCGATCTAGTTAGATGAAAATTCCTTGTCTCCTTCCAAGTCTAATACTTCTGCAACGTAAAAGCTCAATGACCAGTAAAAAGTTCTGCTGATTCTTTGTAATTCCGTGGCGAAATTGAAATTTAAGAGGGATGATAGTAACTAGTAATAACCTTACTTAGGGTGCGCTCGGTAATACTTCTGAAGTAAAAATCCATTTAGTAAAAATTTTTATTTCTAAAGTGAATTTTTACTTTTGAAATTGTTTTTTCCTAATTTGAAAAGTTAAAAAATATTGCTTCTCAACTCAAGAAGTACTTATTAGACAAAAAAAAAAAAAACTCTAGAAGTACTTCTCGTGCTCATCCTCTTTTGTTACGTCCTTACCCTCTTTTTGACCACGCTGGCCTTTGCCGATCTCTATCATTGCCCACCGCTGACCATTGCGCACCCCCACCTGCAACCACCGTTACCCACCACCCTCTGCCGCCAACCACCGCCCTACCGCCGACCTCCATCGATCATCGCCAACCACCGCTGCCGCCCCCTGTTGCCAACTGTCGCCCCTTGTAGCCAACTGTTGCCCACCGTGCAAGCTGCTACTACAATCTACCGCCGCCGCCGAGTCGTCTTCTCTAGCCCTCGGATAAATAATATATTTTTTATTTTTGAAAATTAAATAATATTTTTATTAATAAAATTATTTTTTAAAGAAATTTAAAAAGTTTAAAAATGAAGTAGGAATTTTTTGGCGCCGATAATAATTTTTTATAGAAGATTTTGTGTTAATAATATTTTCGAAATAAAAATTTTCAATCGTTACTAAATAAATTTCTTTGATCAGAAACCATCTTTAGGAGCAAAAGTAGAAAAAACAACTTTTGTTTCTAAGTAGAAGTAGAAAAATCAACTTCTGGCAAAAAGTTGATTTCTAAAGCAGAAGTGTTAATGTCGGGGTTTGGAAAATGGTGTACAATGAAAAAGATAATGACCCTTCAGTCTGTCTCGAGGGGAACGGTAAACTTAGGGCACGCATTACAACGTTTCTATTTCTCTGTTTCTGTTCCAAACCTATTCCAAAAAATAGGTTTGGAACAGAAACTCGTTTGGCAATGCAAATTTATTTTTTTGTTTCTAAAACAAAAATCTGTTTCAGAAATAGATTTTGGACCAAAATCAGAAACAAAAAATTTTCGTTTCTGGCAGAAATAAAAAAATCTATTTCTGAAACAGAATGGTTGTCATGCGCGCCCTTAGATAACAAAGTTGAGCTCCATCTTGCGCTCCTCTTGACCATATGTTATCTATCTATCTATCTAAAAGGAACATTTTCAGCACTTTCTCATACTATAAAATTATCAAAAAGTCTTAAATCTATTGCAATTATGTCAATTCAGTTATAAACTTTTATTTTTTTGTCAATTCAATCCCAAACCTTTTACATTCGTGCCAATTCAATCAATCCAACCTATTTTTTTAATTTTCTTTAATACATATATCTAATAGTCTTACGTTTGATGAAAGAAACGTCATTAAATAAAATGTTTACTATAGATTGATTGCTTTAATTGAAGCTTTTAGGAATCCTTGTGCGAAATTAATTAGAAAAAAGCCCTTGGGATTGCGCTTGGTGCAGCCCTTCTCCTATATTTCAAATTCAATTGTAAATATACAAGATCGAGAAATCCAAATTCAATGGCTGCACATCGCTTTCTCCGTGTCTTCTTGGCTGCCCGCCCATTCTGCTGCAAATCGCATTTTATTTTTGTACCCATTGAGTTCTTGCAAATAAGAAAGAGTTCTTGATATGGAAAATTACTCGAATGGTCTCTGAATTTTGATCCAATATGCAATGTTATCTCTGAATTTTTATTTTATTCAATTTGATCCCTGAACTTTGATCCAATAAGTAATGTCGTTTTTGAAATTTTATTTTGTTAAACACGATACATGAACTTTAGATAAATATTCAATGTGATCCATAAATTTTTAAACATTTTAATATAGTCTAGAGACTAACTTGTACATTTGCTAATAATTCAAGGATCTCATTGAATAAATTAAAAGTTTAGGAAAGACATTGACATGAGTCAAAGTTCGAGGATCATATTTCACAAATTAAAAGTTCAGGGATGACATCATATATTAAATCAAAGTTCAGAAATTATTTGTGCCATTATCCCTTCTCGAAAGTTGTTCATATGCAGTACATGAAATCCCAACACAAGAAAGAAGGACCACCTTGCTTTCTGCGTAGTTTTTTGGAAGCTATATTGAAGTTGACTTCGTCAATACCTAATAGTACATATGAAAAGAACGTTACCATGCCGAATTTTACTCTTTTTTTTTTTTTCATTTCTAAGAAACAATAATGTATACAGATATTTCGTTTATTTAATTATGACGACATTAGTATTATAGATGCATGATTCGACTTTTAAGTTCTACAGAGAGGCAATGCAAAAATCTAAGAGAGGGAGGGATTAGAGATAGGACATAAAAAATTATTACTTTATTATCCAAAAAAAAAATCCCAGGTGTTGTGCATGCCGGCCTATCTCGTACAGGTGGAGATACTTTCGATTTTTTTTTTGATAAATAAAAGTACATGATAAATTAGAATAAAATGGAAACAAGAAGGTGGGTTTTGTGAGTGGGACTGCAATGAAAGAGGAGAAAATTGGTTTATACTCGACAATATTCTTTCCATAGTTGATGTTACATGTTGTGGAATGTGGATATTCCAAACAGAAAGGAGGAGGCACGTATGGGGGAGACGACCGGCGATGGAGATGATACGGCATCTTCCTTCTTGTGTGAGTTGAGAGTAACAAAAAGTCAACGAATGAAACGTAGATGACTCGACCGCCACGTCAGTATTTTTTGGCCAAAATTGATCTTAAAAATTGGATTGGCGAATCGTCAAAAGGTTTAGAATCGGATTGTCACAAAATTGAAGAAATTTAAGACTGAATTGACAAAAGTGCAATAGGTTTGTGAATTTTTTGGTAATCATCAAAAGGTTTAGGATCGGATCAAGGAAATGCTCTTGCTTGAAGCGCCGTTATTGATTAGCGTGGACTTCTGAATTGCATCCTGGCATCCTCTTCTTGCGTGAGTTCAGAGTAGAATACGAGTGTTTTGGTTGTTTAAATCTTGTTATTAGATACGTGTTTGAAGCGCCGTTATTGATTAGCGTGGACTTCTGAATTGCATTCTGGCATCCTCTTCTTACGTGAGTTCAGAGTAGAATACGAGTGTTTTGGTTGTTTAAATCTTGTTATTAGATACGTGTAATTCCTTTGTGAGATTGAGAGATTATTTCGTTAGAAATTGTGAGACTAAACACCTTGTGAGTTATTGAATGTAATAAAGGCTATGAAACACTAAAGTATTTGAGTGATTCGACTGTAATTTGTAACAACATATCGCTTGTTTTATAGTAGAATTCGTTACTGCTTACTCCGTGAACGTAGGTCTTTACGACTGAACCACGTACATCTAGTGTTTGATTTATTTTTTTGTACTATCTATTATTGTTCGATTGCTTGCTTCGGCGCAACACACACACAAATATCAACAGTTGTACCTGAATACTTGTCATCTTTCATCGTGGCCACACCAGATAATCAAAACAGTAGTAGGACGACTTACCGAATATTTTGACATCTCCGTCCCGAGTGGAGGCGATTTGACCAAAAGCCTGCACAGAGAGACCGAGAAACGTTAGGCCTGAATGACGAAAGAGGCGTTTCTTGAAGGAACACGGTGAGACCCCAAGACCAGAAAATCAGTAAGGAATACCGTCGGAGGTGGTGGCCGGGGACAGAGGCTTACGTTGAAGGCGAGGAAATGCTCCTCCATGCGCTCACCGGCTTGCATGCCGGCGGGGACAAACTCGAAGTCAAGGTCCGTCTCGTAGAGGGAAGCAAAAATCCGCATCCCCACGGTGGAGTAGAGGGTTGGTTCCATAAACCTTCGTCACCATGGATGCTTGCTTGCTTCTAATATTTTTGGGTTAATATTGCAAAAAATCCCAATTGACACCTGTGACAAATTTATCCTAAGTTATTTTTTGATAACAAAAAACTCCAAACTGGTACACGTGTGATAAATTTACCTCAAACTATTTTTTTGACTATCAAAAACCCTAAACTGGTACATCTATGACAAATTTCCCATGAATTAATTTTTTTCCCACGAAAAATTACAAATTATTACACATGTGAGAAATTAACCCTTTGTTAAATCGAGTTAGTACCATGAAAAATTATAAATTGATATACCTATAATAAACATAGAGTAAAATTTTAAATTGGTACACATGTGAACTGCCACATGCCATCCAAGTAAGCAATTTGACATTAAATATAACGAAAACTAATGGAGGGTAAATTTATCATAAATAGATCAGTTTGGGGTAAATTTATCACAAGTGTATCGGTTTGGGTTTTTTGAGGTAAAAAAATAATTTAGGGTAAATTTATCACAGGTGTATCAGTTTGGGGAGTTTTTTGTGGTATTAACCTTTTATTTTTCCCCTCTCAAGACTTGATCTCAGAACAATTTTGGCCAATGATGAAGGGTTTTGGGCGCTTTTTATGAGGGTTGGGTTACCTTGTTTGGGAAAATGACACTATCTTTTTTCTTTTCTTTTTTAGTTAGATTTTGATCTATGCTATCTTTCGTCTTTTTTACTCTTTTTTTTTTTGGTCTTTATAAATATTATCACAGTTCCAATTAAGTATATTTTAACTTATGATCCCTATAATATTAAAAAAAAAGTCTCTTCCAAAGTTTTCTTGAGTTGATATTCTTGCTATTTGAGGGAAAAATTATTTTCGTACGGATATCTCAATTTATCTGTAGATACTTGTACTTATATTAATTTAAATCTTGTTCTTAACCATTAGATAGACTAAAATACTCAAATTTTTGTGTTTCGTGTTTTCTTGATTATATTGAGTTAGATTTGTAAATTAGGAAACTAAAATAGCAGAATTTCAACATGATACGACTCTAAATGAAATTCTAATTTCCTAATGTACAGATTTTATCAAATGAAGCTAAAGGTACACAAAACTCAAAACTTGGAAATTTCATCAATCTAAATGTTATAAACATTAATATCATTTTTAGATGTTCATATGAACACACTTATATTTATAATAGCAAGAACATCTACAAGACACGACTCTAATTTCATAAAATTCAAAAAAAAACTTGCAAATTTATCAATGTGGTTGGCCATGCCTCGTAGGACAGTCGATATCTAAATTAGCAATTTCTAGACAAAAATTAGCTGAAATGACTATATTGGCAAATCGTCAAAAAATTTATGACTAAATTGGCGCAACTATAAGGTCTAGGATTGAATTAGCCGACATACCACGTGATTGCTTTTTGAGCAATTTTCACGATCATGAAAGGCTAAGCCAGTTTCACTTTGGCGATTTAAATTGTAACGTTGTGATGTCCTCGGATTCTCATGATATTACCGTCTAACCCTTAAGTTTTATTTCAAGGTTAAATTCAATTAAATTGATAAGCAGATAAAGAGAGTCCTATAAATCTAAAGAAAATTGTCAATACCGCTGACTTTGAGTTGGAGTTGCGATGCCCAGGCCCTACAGGTGG
>JAGVVM010000182.1:0-31127 GCA_019149425.1 Psidium friedrichsthalianum
ATCGCATAGTAAAAGGCCAAATGTTCTGGCCGTGGCTGAAACTTCTTCCTCGAAAAGTAAGACTTCTGCGAAGAAAAGGAAGTTTAAGAAGCCAGCTGTGCGTCAAAAGCCAAAAACTGAGAAAGGGACCTGTCACTACTGCGGGGTCGATGGGCATTGGAAGAGGAACTGTAAGAAGTACCTCGCCAGCTTAAAGGTTAAGCGAAAGGATCAACCTCGTGCAGGTATGGTTTCCGTGCTTATTGAGACCAATCTAATAGTTAGTGGTCAATCCAGCTTATGGGTTCTAGATTCAGGTGCAACATCACATATTTGTATGTCGTTGCAGAATCTGGAAATAAGCCGGATGCTGGGGCGAAATGAGACAATTCTGACTTTTGCAAATGGAGCAACTGTTGCTGCCAAAGCTGTAGGGACTTGTCGTTTGATTTTGCCTACTGGACATGTAATGGTGTTATCAAACTGTTTGTATTTTGAAAGTGTTGTAAGGAACATAGTATCTGTACCTCGTTTGGTAAGAGAGAATTATGAATTTTCTTTTACCGACAATGTATGTTCCATCTTTCATAATGGAAGATCTGTTGGTTCTGCTTCGCTGAACAATAATCTTTATACCGTTGATATGTCTGGTAATGAGATTACCAATCGCAATAAGCATCAGTGTATAAATGCCATTAGTAAACGCCCTAGAGATAGTCCTAATCCAAAATATGTCTGGCATCTCCGATTGGGTCATATCGGAGAAGGCAGGATTGACAAATTGAGTAGTGATGGATTTATCAATTCGTCCGATTTTGAACCGTACTCGACTTGTGAAGCTTGCCTTCAAGGAAAAATGACCAAATTGCCCTTCATGGGTCAAGGTGAGAGAGCTACTGATGTATTAGGATTGATACATACAGATGTATGTGGACCACTCAATGAACATGCTAGGGGCGGATACTCTTACTTCATTACATTTACCGATGATTATTCTCGTTATGGGTATTTGTATTTGATGAAGTATAAATCTGAATCCTTTGAAAAGTTCAAAGAGTTCAGAAATGAAGTTGAGAAACAAACGGGGAAAAGTATTAAGGCCCTTCGATCTGATCGAGGTGGTGAATACCTTAGTGCTGAGTTCCTGGGTTATCTCAAAGAAAATGGCATTTTATCGAAATGGACACCTCCTGCTACCCCAGAGCATAATGGTGTATCCGAAAGAAGGAATCGTACCTTATTGGATATGGTGCGGTCCATGATGAGCTACACCGATTTGCCCATATCCCTTTGGGGATACGCCCTTGAGACCGCCGCGTACATACTGAACAGAGTGCCGTCCAAATCTGTTCCCACTACGCCCTATGAGATATGGCATGGTAGGAAACCGAGTCTTAATCATATTAGGATTTGGGGTTGTCCGGCTTTTGTGAAAAAGCTCAAGTCGGACAAGTTGGAGGCAAGGTCTGAACATGGTCGCTTCATAGGATATCCAAAAGAGAGTCTCGGATATTATTTCTATTTCCATTCTGACCAAAGAGTTTGGGTCAGTAGGCACGCCACCTTTCTAGAGAATCAGTTCGTTCAAGAAGGTGGTGCGGGTCGCAAGATAGTCTTGCAAGAAGGAAATAATGAAGCACTAATACCTCAAGTTCAGACACCCATCTCTGATTCAGTGGGAGCTTCTGATACACCACCTCTAAGGAGGAGTTTGAGATCGTCTCATCCTCCTGAACGTTACGGATATTTGATTGATGAAATGCAACCATTATTTATGGTAAATGATGGTGATCAACCAAATGATCCTAACACTTATGAGGAAGCAATATCAAATATTGATTCTGATAAGTGGCTTGAAGCCATGAAATCTGAAATGGACTCAATGTATTCCAACAATGTATGGACATTGGTTGACCCACCTGATGGTATTGTACCAATAGGCTGCAAGTGGATCTTTAAAAGAAAGATCACTGCTGATGGTCAAGTTGGAACATACAAGGCAAGACTGGTGGCGAAGGGTTATCGCCAGAGAGAAGGGATCGATTATGATGAGACCTTCTCACCAGTGGCCATGCTGAAGTCCATTCGAATTTTGTTGGCTATAGCTGCACACTTGGATTATGAGATAATCCAAATGGACGTCAAAACGGCTTTCCTAAATGGATTTCTTGAGGAAGATATTTATATGGAACAGCCGCCAGGTTTTAGAACCATTGATGAAGTTCATAAAGTGTGCAAGCTGAAGAAGTCCATTTATGGACTTAAACAAGCCTCTAGAAGTTGGAACATCCGTTTTGATGAAGTGATCAAATCGTTTGGCTTCATAAAGAATCCAGATGAACCATGTGTATATAAGAAGCTCAGTGAAAGCACCATTACGTTTCTGGTGCTATATGTAGATGATATACTTCTGATTGGTAATGATGTACCAATGTTATCATCTACTAAATTGTTCTTGTCACAAAAATTCTCCATGAAAGACTTAGGAGAGGCGACCTACGTGTTAGGTATCAGGATCTATCGAGATAGATCCAGACTTTTGATAGGCCTCTCACAGTCTACGTACATAGATAAAGTGTTGAAAAGGTTCAACATGGAGTATTCCAAGAGAGGATTGTTACCTTTCAGGCATGGAATACGTCTTTCCAAGGGACAGTGTCCCAAGACTCCTGAGGAAAGACAACGGATGGCAAAGACCCCTTATGCTTCTGCCATTGGTAGTATAATGTATGCCATGCTATGTACAAGACCTGATATCGCGCATGCTGTGAGTGTCACTAGTAGATATCAGTCTGATCCAGGTGAGGAACACTGGATAGCAGTCAAGAATATCCTTAAGTACTTGAGAAGAACTAAGGATCTACTCTTGATCTATGGAGAATCGGATTTCAAAGTTGAAGCATATACGGATTCTGATTTTCAATCGGATCCTGACGATTTTAAGTCCACTTCTGGATACGTGTTCACATTTAATGGTGGTGCAGTTTGTTGGAAAAGCTCCAAACAGTCTATAACTGCTGATTCCACCACTGAGGCAGAGTACGTGGCAGCTTCTGAAGCTGCAAAGGAAGCCGCATGGATGAAAAAGTTCATCTCAGAGCTTGGAGTGGTTCCCTCGATTGAGCAGCCGATCGCATTGTTTTGCGACAACAGTGGAGCGATCGCTCAAGCGAAGGAACCAAGGTCTCACCACAAGTCCAAGCATATTGAAAGGCGCTTCCATCTCATCCGTGAGATTGTTGGAAGAGGCGACATCGCCGTGCAGAAAATAGCGTCAGCGGATAACGTGGCGGATCCCTTTACTAAGGCATTGCCTAAGGCTGTATTTGATAAACACATTGATAGAATGGGTTTGAAATATCAGCATGGTTGGCTTTAGTGCAAGTGGGAGATTGTTAGGAGTATGCCCTAAAGCTTATCATGTAACTGTTGCGTGTAGGGCATTCTGTTGTACTGTTAATGTTATATTTAATGGCAAGACGTGTGTGTATTTATCTTGTCCTGAATATCAGATAAATAAAGTCCATTAGATCAATTGTAACTTATGCTTATTCTCGAGACGTCGAGAATCTCTGTGACAAGTTTTAGTTGGTCTCTGATCTATAGATTGGTTCCTGGTCAATGGATCATTGAATGGGCATCATTGATCCAGTTGAGACCAGTGTGTTCGCAGCTACGCCATTGAGCATTGGATGCTCTATGGGGATGACGGAGTCACAAGTCATCGGACGTTAGACGTCTAAACTGGAACACAGGTGTTCGTATCGAACAGGTTCGATCGAATTCACTGAACGTGACACGCATGAGCGATTGGCAATCATGGACGCCTTGTGCTTAGTCAATGCCTCAATCGCTCTAGTTTTGGTGTGTAAATAATCCTTGGACCTGAGCCGCGATGCTGACTTGTATTATGAGTGGCTGTGGTTCATGAGTACATGTATTGGCGGATCGTCGATCTGCCTCTGTGCTTGATGGTCATAGTCATGAATATACGAAGTCACAGGCATGGGCAACAGTTGGGATCTGTCTCCTTATTGAATAAGGTTGATGTCCTATGCGATCTGTTCGTGACTGCATTAGAAAATCCCTGGCCAGGGTTGAAGTCGAGAATTGTCTCGCAAGAATGCACGTCAGATAGATTTGGGCATATGATCGAATTAGTGGGTTTGACAGGTATATCCATGGCCCTCATTCGATCGGGACATGGTCAGACAGAAGGATTTGCTTACACTGTAACCGAAGCTCACAGGTTCACTTGTCCTTATACATTCACACTGACTGGGTAGCCATGACATGTTGCTAGATGTCACTCATGGCTTGTGAGACCCGGAGACTGATGTAGGACAATCGGTTCTCTGCGGAAGTACGCATTTGATGGTACATCTCACTGCCAGTTCAGTGGTGAACCTAGGAATGTCACACACCTTAACCAATGCGTGACGGCCTCTTAATGGAAGACGGGATTGCAAGTTTGCAATCTGACTATTCAGATAGTCAAATAGAAATTGGAATGAATGAGATTTATTGTCTAATTTCTGATTCACTGAAAACGACAACTGCACGCACTACGAGGCGATTGGATCGCGCTGATTAAGGGATAAGTCGGCGAAAGTCACCGACCCAAAGCGTTGACCAGTCAAAGGCGGTCCTTTGACTCGGTCAAAAACGTGGATAAAGGGGCAGCCAAAATGACCGCCCCTGTCCCTCTTGCTTTCCCTCTATATATATATATCTCTCACTCTCTCTCTCAACAAGGGGTTTTGTTGCTCATTTCTTCAAAAACCGAAATTGAGAGAAAGAGAGAGGACCGTGTGTGTGTGCCGCTCTTTCGTCGAAACACAAAGGTTGTGTTTCCGTCGGGGAATCAAAGGAAAGCTCGGTTCGGCGCGTCCACGAAGGTCGCTAGCACGACTGAGGATCGGCCGCTCGCGGGACTCCGTCTTCGAGGCGCACGGCTTGGGGTGTGTCTGCACTAGAGACTCGAGATCTCTCGGGTTCATGGACGCGTGGACGAAGTCTTCTTCAAGCTCTGGCCGCGAGGTATTCTCCTCGAAACCCTTCGTTTATCCCGTGTTTTTCGATTGAAGCATGCAACGCACGATTGAGCTAGATCCGGCGTCCGTTTATTCTTCCGTTGCTTTGTATGTTTGTTTTTGCGTGTCGGGCGCCGGGGGCCGAGAACCGTCCTCGGTGGAGCGCGGGAATCGTTCCCGTCATGGATCCGATCCGGCCCCAACACGAGCACCCTACTCATGGGGCTATGCTTTAGAACCTTACCTCAGGTCCTGACGCATCTGCAGGTTAGTTCCAGACATGATAATCTATAGTCATACTGGACTAATCCTCTAACTCTGCAAGCACATGCGCCAATCAATTCATGCATTTTACCCTTCATAATTCCTAGGTCTAGGGTCTTTCTATCTGACTACCCCGAAATTCATCAGCCTTATCACTCCAATCCTCGAAACGGTCTCGTATCGAGCTGACTGGCTCCTGATACCACTTCGACGGGGATGTACGCCCCGAACCCCAATCGAGTCCGCGATATCCGTTTTCATATCGTGAAGAACCTGCGTACACCTGGCCTACGAATAGCGACGGACCAGGAGCACATCGCGGCCAAGTTACGCTAGCGCAAAACGACAACAATCTGAAACCTGCGGAAGCGTGCCTTCTACGCATGCATACAAGCACAAGAATATAGGTGTATGAAAAGACAAGAACACTTTTCAAAGGATACAACATCACATATATATATAATACGAGCGTTAGTACAGACCTCCCAAAAGAAAACCTCATCCTATGGTCACAACACCTACGCTCTCGCTATCTCCAAAATCAAACCAGTAACAGCAGGACTCAGTCCTCCTCAGGCTCCTCCTCGGGATCCTCCTCGGGGTCCTCCTCGTCAGTGTCCATGGCGTCACCCTCCTCGTGACCGTCAATCTCAGAACGTCCTGGGAACGGCAACTCCTGTAGTGGGTCGGGGTCGATCACCTCGCCACCATACTCAGCTGGCTGCAACAGGATAGGGTCGTCTTCCATAGGGATCGGAGAATCTCTCTGGGGTCCCTCAAAGCCATACAGGCCCTCCCTATACCAGGCCTCAATCTATGGGGTACAAGGTAGGGTCCACCCTAATCTACTAGTACAGTCGTCACATGCCTATGCCCATCACAGCGTGCATATCAAAATGGAGGGTGATCTGGGTATCCATCTGCACTGGCAGTCCAAAAAGCATCGGTGGTGCAGCCATCACGGGTGACCTGGATCTGTAAGAAAGGGCAACCACCGCCCGTGAGTCGAAACTCAATAAGCTCACCACTAATCCTAGCGTAGGATAGCGTATACTGGTGGGGTCGGTCCTATCCAGGGACTAGGTTCGCGATCCAGGGTTCAGACACTCTCAGTTACCCTCGGTACCAGACCCCAACATGCATAACAAACATGCAATTCATAGCAATCAGTTCATATCATACAGACGGGCACAAGAAACAGTCAAACATGATGCCATATGCAAGCTGATACAGGCCTCAACCGGCCATAACGGATCCCAATGGATCATGCCCGTCTATCACTCCAATTCCCATCAGGGCTCACCCAACAGTGCCACTCGGCAAATTTCCTCAACTGCGTATCTGACGCCTTACGTTGGTTTCTCCCTTTTTCCTCCATTTCCCCGCGTAACAACGCCTCAGGGCACCTTCTCTTGTCACATCTCTGGTGACTCATGCCATGCTCTCAATGTATGCGGGGCCCACATGATTGCAACCAGCAATTCAGACATAGAGCATGCATGCAATGGTATACAAGCACAAGTACAGAGCACATCGAGAATTCATCAAAGTAATCACGTGCTCGTCAAGCCAAATATAAGAGATCAAATGCCCCACACACAGTTCCTCGGCCAGACAGGCTCAATATAATATCTCATGCCATCTCTCTGGTTAAACCCATCTAAATTGAACCCACTTGGCGGACTAGGTAACTCGGCCTAAGCCCAATCGCCCTTGTTAGTTCCCTGGGAGTTAGTATCCCGCGATTAATGATTTGGTGTTTTAATAACCCCTCGGGTGTAGTTGAATTAGGCTTAGCTTGGTTTAAGGCCCATTTAGTGGATTCAGGTTCGAATGGGCCTACAGCCCGTTCTAAGGTTCAAGGCCCACAAAGGTAGTTAGGTCCACTAGGGTAAGTCGGCCCATTACGGTGTTTCAAGCTCATTAGTCAAGTTAGGTCCATTAAGGTTCATAGGTAAAGAGTGTATTAGGCCCATTAAACCAAGTTGGGCATATTAAATTAAGTTGGGCCCAATTAGTTCTAAGGCCCATTAAGCAATCTTAGGCCCATGAATTAATTCCAAAATCAATCAATATATAGTTCAGGCCCACTTTTATAATTAAATTCGGGTAGGGCCCAAGCCCATTTTCAAAGACTAGCCTATTAAGCCCAGTTAGTCAAGTTTTAGGCCCAATTCGTCATCCTAAGCCCATGTATATTAATGGGCCTTATGTTTTGACATTCCAATTTGTTTCGGGCCCAATAAACACCAATTTTCGTCCATGTGTGGCCCATTAGTCAATTTAGGCCCAATTTGATTTGTTTAGGCCCATTAGCTTAGAATTAAGTTCCCAAGCCCACTATAATCCTTCGGCCCATTACAATACACGCCCATTCACCCAATTGCAGCCCTTAATTATCAACTTCAAGGCCCAAATCCATCTTCCCAAGAGGCCCACGCACGGCCCATGGTTAGAAATAAGCTAATCTTAACACTAATCACCATGAAACTAAAACACTAAACACTAACACAACATAGAAAGAAGAGGTGAAGGAAAAGGGAAGTGACGGGGCTGGGACAGGAGGGGCGGGGCGACGGCAGGGTCTAGCGAGAAAGAGAGACGGTGACGGCCGGCGGTCTTCACGAAATGAGCACGAAGCCGAGGGAGAGAGAGAGCTGGAGGTGGTTCGGGTCCATGGTGGCTCACAAACGCCAGGAAATAAAAAAAGAGAGGACGTGAGGGGGGGGAGATTGATGAGGTGGAGGAAAAAAACGGTAAGGACGAGAGGGGGGAAAGACGGCTACACGGGCGAGAGAGGAAGAGGGTTAGGGTCGAATCGGGGCTGATTTCTTGGGTCCCAAGTCACGAAAATGAAAGGAATGTGGCCTATGACGAAGAGGGAGAGGGTTGGTGGCGCCGGCGGTGGCCGAACGACGGCGCGACGGGCGGAAGCGGCGGACGGGCGGTGATCACGGCGGCGACGAGAGGGAGACCGAGAGGGAGAGGATTATAGGGAAAAGGAAGAGAGAATGGCCGAAAATGATGAGGGAGGAGAGAGAGGTTTATAATGCTTGTGAATCAAATAAAATCCATAAAGGGGAGTAGGTTGAATAGTGACATGATGGAAGTGATTGACATTCTTGGAAATTGTGCCATGATTGACTTGATGGAATGATGATGATGTGACATCTGATTGATGTGACATTTGATTTGACCTGCCTCGATTTGCGTGCCAAATGCACCGATCGGGTTCCGAGCATGAACGGATTTTGGACCGGGTTGGTGTCGGACTACGAATCTACTCTCAAAAATCCTAATTGGTCTCATTCTAAGGATTGAGCATTTACCGGGGGCATTTCGGTAATTTCCATTCACGTCTTGCTTCTCGACGTGCACCGGCTGTCTGACCTTCAGTCAACATTTCTGAACCCGATTTCATTTCTTCATTGTGTTTGTCTTACTGATTCGATTGTCCAATGCCGGATTTCATTTTGTGGTCAATTTCATTAAATACCGACCCTGTCTCAGTCTCAGACCAACGGGCGGCTGATTGAGGAAAATTCCCAGATAGCCTTTCCCTTCGGTTGGTCATCTCAGGGTAGCTAATCCTGAGTGAGCGTCGACCAGAGTGTATTAACGAAGCATTTCCATTCATTTAGAAATTCCGACAATTGGGTCGAATTTTCAGACTGTCACAATTCTTCCCTCCTTATAAAAAATTTCGTCCTCGAAATTTACAATCTACATGTCCTCACTCCAAAATCAAAATTACACTTGCTTATTCAAAAAAGATGGGGGTATTTCCTCTTCATCTCGTCTTCACTCTCCCAGGTGGCTCCTTCGGTCCATGGTACTCCCAGTGACCTTGACCAGCGGAATCGTCTTGTTCCTGAGCACTTGCTCCTTGCGATCTTCAATCCTTACTGGCCTTTCCATGTAGGAGACGCGGTCATCCACTTCAATGACTTCATGATCGAGTATATGGCCAGGATCTGGCTCATACTTCCTCAGCATCGATACATGAAACACGTTGTGAATCTGCGACAAGTTCGGCGGCAGTGCTAGACGATAAGCCAGTGTCCCGATCTTCTCCAGAATCTCGAATGGCCCTACAAATCTGGGACTCAGTTTCCCTTTCTTGCCAAACCGAGATAATCCTCGCATCGGCGACACCTTCAGAAAGACGTGATCTCCAACTCGAAACTCCAAAGGCTTACGTCTCTTATCTGCATAGCTCTTCTGCCTACTCTGGGCGGTCCTCAGTCTGTCTCTGATCACCTTGACTGCTCTACTGACTGTTGTACCAATTCTGGGCCTGTTATACTCTTCTCACCAACTTCGTCCCAACAGATTGGCGTCCTGCAGGCCCTTCCATACAATGCTTCAAACGGTGCCATCTTGATACTCTGCTGGTAGCTGTTGTTGTAGGCAAATTCCACTAAGTGCAACTGTTCTTCCCAGCCACCTTTGAAGTCGATGACGCATGCTCTCAACATGTCCTCCAGTGTTTGGATGGTCCTTTCCGACTGACCATCTGTCTGAGGGTGGTAGGCTGTACTGAACCTTAACTCTGTCCCCAGGAGCACCCTGCAGACTCTTCCAAAATGTAGCGTGAAGCGAGGGTCTCGATCTGATACAACGCTTACTGGCACTCCATGCAGTCTTACAATCTGCCTCACGTACAGTTCAGCCAGCTTCTCCAATGTGGAATCCTTTCGCACTGCGATAAAATGTGCAGACTTGGTCAATCTGTCCACTATCACCCAGATTGAGTCATTTCCTCTCTGACTTCTGGCAATCCCGTCACGAAGTCCATGGTGATGTGCTCCCACTTCCATTCTGGGATCTCCAATGGTTGCAACAGTCCCCCAGGCTTGCAATGCTGTGCCTTTACTTGTTGACATGTCAAGCACTTGGCTACATGCTTAGCCACATCCACCTTCATTCCATTCCACCATAGTGCTGACGTAGATTCTGGTACATCTTCGTACTTCCAGGGTGGATACTGTAATTGCTCCTGTGAGCCTCTGATAGAATCCTTTCCTTCAACTCTTCGTCGTTTGGCACACACAGACGTCCTCTAAACTTTACTATCCCGTCTTCAGTCACCTTGAAGTCATCTTTCCTCTCTTCGGCATTCATCATCACGATCTTCTGAATATCGGGGTCCGTGGACTGTAATTCCTTGACCTTCAATTGGATCTCTGGCTCAATCTGTAGTGTAGCCATTAGGCTTGAGAGACTTCCTATCTCAACCTTGAATTCAGAGTCTCTGATTTCTTCTAGTAGCGTCCATTCCTTTACCATCATGTGCGCGATGCTCGACTTCTGGCTCAGAGCATCCGCCACCTTGTTCGCCTTTCCTGGATGGTACAGGATATCACAGTCATAGTCTTTTACAGTTCCATCCAACGACGCTGCCTCATGTTAAGTTCCTTTTGCGAGAACAGGTACTTGAGCTCTGGTGATCCGTATATATCTGAAATTTCTCTCCCACCAGATAGTGTCTCCAGATCTTCAACGCAAAAATTATAGCAGCCAACTCCAGGTCGTGCGTTGGATAATTCACTTCATGTGGTCTCAACTGTCGAGATGCATACGCCACTACTCGTCCATGTTGCATCAAGACACATCCTAGACCTCTTAGCGAAGCATCGCTGTAAATCTCAAATCCTCCAAGTCCGGATGGGATGGTTAACACTGCGCGCAGAAGTCAGTCGATCCTTCAGCTCCTGAAAGCTTTCCTCGCACTTTGCATTCCATTCAAACTTCGATTCCTTCTTCAACAATCTTGTCATCGGAGCGGCTATCGCGGAAAACCTTTCCACGAAGCGTCTGTAATATCCAGCTAATCCGAGGAAGCTCCTTACTTCAGTACGGTTGTAGGCCTCGACCACTTCTCCACTGCCCTCGATCTTCGCTGGATCTACCGATATTCCTTCTCCAGATACGATGTGTCCAAGGAATGCCACTCTACTCAGCCAAAACTCACACTTACTAAACTTCGCATATAGTGAGTGCTCCCTTAAGGTCTGCAGAACGGTCCTCAAATGTTGCTCATGGTCCTCAGAGCTCTTCGAGTATACCAGAATATCATCGATGAAGACTATTACGAACTGATCTAGAAACTCCTTGAACACCCTGTTCATCATATCCATGAATGCAGCTGGGGCATTTGTCAATCCGAATGGCATGACGGTGAACTCGTAATGCCCATATCTTGTCCTAAAGGCAGTCTTCGGGATATCCTCCTTCTTGATCCTTAGCTGGTGATAGCCTGTCCTTAGGTCTATCTTAGAGAATACACATGCTCCTTCCAGCTGGTCAAACAGATCATCAATCTTTGGCAAAGGATACTTGTTCTTGATCGTCACTTGGTTCAGTTGCTGTAGTCGATGCACAACCTCAACGAGCCATCTTTCTTTTTGACGAATAGCACCGGAGCTCCCCATGGCGAAGCACTGGGGCGGATAAATCCTTTATCCAACAGCTCTTGCATTTGCACTTTCAGCTCCTTCAGCTCAGACAACGACATCCTATATGGTGCTTTCGAGATTGGCTCGGTCCAGGTGCCAACTCAATTACAAACTCAACCTCCCGCTCTGGTGGCAAGCCAGGCAACTCCTGCGGGAATACATCAGGGTATTCTCTCACTATAGACACCTCCTCCAACTTCACTTCGGGGACAGACGAATCTGTCACTGATGCTAAGAACCCTAGACAACCTTGGTCCATTAGCTTGGTCGCTTCTAGGGCTGAAATCCAAGGAGTTGAGGTTCCACCTAAGTTTCCTTTAAACTCATACTCAGGGCCCATCTACTGGGTTCAGCCTTATTATACTTCTACTGCAGTCGATAATGCTCCATGTCTAACCAACCAATCCATGCCGACGATTACGTCGAAATCATACATGGGCAGGACAGCTAAGTCCAATTTCTCGACTCTATCCCCCCCCAAAGCTATCTCACACCCCTTACACCCTAACATAACAATTACTTTATCTTTCAACGGGGGTGGCCACATGCAATACAACATCCAACGGTCTAGTTTCTATTCCAGTCCAACTCAGCAAAACGTGCAGATATGAACGAATGGGATGCACCAGGATCAAAGTTTGATCCTGGTGCATCCCATTCGTTCATATCTGCACGTTTTGCTGAGTTGACTGGAATAGAAACTAGACCGTTGGATGTTATTGCATGTGGCCACCCCGTTGAAAGATAAAGTAATTGTTATGTTAGGGTGTAAGGGGTGTGAGATAGCTTTGGGGGATAGAGTCGAGAAGATTGACTTAGTGTCCTGCCCATGTATGATTTCGACGTAATTGTCGGCATGGATTGGTTGGTTAGACATGGAGCAGTTATCGACTGCAGTAGAAGTATAATAAGGCTGAACCCAGTAGATGGGCCTGAGTATGAGTTTAAAGGAAACTTAGGTGGAACCTCAACTCCTTGGATTTCAGCCCTAGAAGCGACCAAGCTAATGGACAAGGTTGTCTAGGGTTCTTAGCATCAGTGACAGATTCGTCTGTCCCCGAAGTGAAGTTGGAGGAGGTGTCTATAGTGAGAGAATACCCTGATGTATTCCCGCAGGAGTTGCCTGGCTTGCCACCAGAGCGGGAGGTTGAGTTTGTAATTGAGTTGGCACCTGGAACCGAGCCAATCTCGAAAGCACCATATAGGATGTCGTTGTCTGAGCTGAAGGAGCTGAAAGTGCAAATGCAAGAGCTGTTGGATAAAGGATTTATCCGCCCCAGTGCTTCGCCATGGGGAGCTCCGGTGCTATTCGTCAAAAAGAAAGATGGCTCGTTGAGGCTGTGTATAGACTACAGACAACTGAACCAAGTGACGATCAAGAACAAGTATCCTTTGCCAAAGATTGATGATCTGTTTGACCAGCTGGAAGGAGCATGTGTATTCTCTAAGATAGACCTAAGGACAGGCTATCACCAGCTAAGGATCAAGAAGGAGGATATCCCGAAGACTGCCTTTAGGACAAGATATGGGCATTACGAGTTCACCGTCATGCCATTTGGATTGACAAATGCCCCAGCTGCATTCATGGATATGATGAACAGGGTGTTCAAGGAGTTTCTAGATCAGTTCGTAATAGTCTTCATCGATGATATTCTGGTATACTCGAAGAGCTCTGAGGACCATGAGCAACATTGAGGACCGTTCTGCAGACCTTAAGGGAGCACTCACTATATGCGAAGTTTAGTAAGTGTGAGTTTTGGCTGAGTAGAGTGGCATTCCTTGGACACATCGTATCTGGAGAAGGAATATCGGTAGATCCAGCTAAGATCGAAGCTGTGGAGAAGTGGCCGAGGCCTACAACCGTAACTGAAGTAAGGAGCTTCCTCGGATTAGCTGGGTATTACAGACGCTTCGTGGAAAGGTTTTCCGCGATAGCCGCTCCGATGACAAGATTGTTGAAGAAGGAATCGAAGTTTGAATGGAATGCAAAGTGCGAGGAAAGCTTTCAGGAGCTGAAGGATCGACTGACTTCTGCGCGCAGTGTTAACCATCCCATCCGGACCTGGAGGATTTGAGATTTACAGCGATGCTTCGCTAAGAGGTCTAGGATGTGTCTTGATGCAACATGGACGAGTAGTGGCGTATGCATCTCGACAGTTGAGACCACATGAAGTGAATTATCCAACGCACGACCTGGAGTTGGCTGCTATAATTTTTGCGTTGAAGATCTGGAGACACTATCTGGTGGGAGAGAAATTTCAGATATATACAGATCACCAGAGTCTCAAGTACCTGTTCTCGCAGAAGGAACTTAACATGAGGCAGCGTCGTTGGATGGAACTGTTAAAAGACTATGACTGTGATATCCTGTACCATCCAGGAAAGGCGAACAAGGTGGCGGATGCTCTGAGCCAGAAGTCGAGCATCGCGCACATGATGGTAAAGGAAATGGACGCTACTAGAAGAAATCAGAGACTCTGAGTTCAAGGTTGAGATAGGAAGTCTCTCAAGCCTGATGGCTACTCTACAGATTGAACCAGAGATTCAGCTGAAGGTCAAGGAATTACAGTCTACGGACCCCGATATTCAGAAGATCGTGATGATGAATGCCGAAGAGAGGAAAGATGACTTCAAGGTGACTGAAGACGGGATAGTAAAGTTTAGAGGACGTCTGTGTGTGCCAAACGACGAAGAGTTGAAGGAAAGGATTCTATCAGAGGCTCACAGGAGCAATTACAGTATCCACCCTGGAAGTACGAAGATGTACCAGAATCTACGTCAGCACTATTGGTGGAATGGAATGAAGGTGGATGTGGCTAAGCATGTAGCCAAGTGCTTGACATGTCAACAAGTAAAGGCACAACATTGCAAGCCTGGGGGACTGTTGCAACCATTGGAGATCCCAGAATGGAAGTGGGAGCACATCACCATGGACTTCGTGACGGGATTGCCGAGAAGTCAGAGAGGAATGACTCAATCTGGGTGATAGTGGACAGATTGACCAAGTCTGCACATTTTATCGCAGTGCGAAAGGATTCCACATTGGAGAAGCTGGCTGAACTGTACGTGAGGCAGATTGTAAGACTGCATGGAGTGCCAGTAAGCGTTGTATCAGATCGAGACCCTCGCTTCACAGCTACATTTTGGAAGAGTCTGCAGGGTGCTCTGGGGACAGAGTTAAGGTTCAGTACAGCCTACCACCCTCAGACAGATGGTCAGTCGGAAAGGACCATCCAAACACTGGAGGACATGTTGAGAGCATGTGTCATCGACTTCAAAGGTGGCTGGGAAGAACAGTTGCACTTAGTGGAATTTGCCTACAACAACAGCTACCAGCAGAGTATCAAGATGGCACCTTTTGAAGCGTTGTATGGAAGGGCCTGCAGGACGCCAATCTGTTGGGACGAAGTTGGTGAGAAAAGAATAACAGGCCCAGAGTTGGTTCAACAGTCAGTAGAGGCAGTCAAGGTGATCAGAGACAGACTGAGGACCGCCCAGAGTAGACAGAAGAGCTATGCAGATAAGAGACGTAAGCCTTTGGAGTTTCGAGTTGGAGATCACGTCTTTCTGAAGGTGTCGCCGATGCGAGGATTATCTCGGTTTGGCAAGAAGGGAAAGAGTCCCAGATTCGTTGGGCCATTCGAGATTCTGGAGAAGATCGGGACACTGGCTTATCGTCTAGCACTGCCGCCGAACTTGTCGCAGATTCACAACGTGTTTCATGTATCGATGCTGAGGAAGTATGAGCCAGATCCTGGCCATATACTCGATCATGAAGTCATTGAAGTGGATGACCGCGTCTCCTACGTGGAAAGGCCAGTAAGGATTGAAGATCGTAAGGAGCAAGTGCTCAGGAACAAGACGATTCCTTTGGTCAAGGTCATCTGGGAGCACCATGGAACCGAAGGAGCCACCTGGGAGAGTGAAGACGAGATGAAGAGAAAATACCCCCATCTTTTTGAATAAGCAAGTGTAATTTTGATTTTGGAGTGAGGACATGTAGATTGTAAATTTCGAGGACGAAATTTTTATAAGGAGGGAAGAATTGTGACAGTCTGAAAATTCGACCCAATTGTCAAAATTTCTAAATGAATGGAAATGCTTCGTTAATACACTCTAGTCGACGCTCACTCAGGATTAGCTACCCTGAGATGACCAACCGAAGGGGAAAGGCTATCTGGGAATTTTTCTCAATCAGCCGCCCGTTGGTCTGAGACTGAGACAGGGTCGGTATTTAATGAAATTGACCACAAAATGAAATCCGACATTGGACAATCGAATCAGTAAGACAAACACAATGAAGAAATGAAATCGGTTTCAGAAATGTCGACTGAAGGTCAGACAGCCGGTGCACGTCGAGAAGCAAGACGTGAATGGAAAATTACCGAAATGCCCCCGGTAAATGCTCAATCCTTAGAATGAGACCAATTAGGATTTTTGAGAGTAGATTCGATAGTCCGACACCAAACCCAGTCCAAAATCCGTTCGCGCTCGGAACCCGATCGGTGCATTTGGCACGCAAATCGAGGCAGGTCAAATCAGATGTCACATCAATCAGATGTCACATCAATCAATCAAGTGTCAAATCATTCCATCAATCACATCAATCATGGCACAATTTCCAAGAAGTCAATCAATTTCCATCATGGTCACTATTCTAACTAATCCCACTAATGGATTTATTTGATTTTATTCATTATAATCTCACTCTCTCTCTCCTCCCTATTATTTTCGGCCATTCTCTCTTTCCTCACCCGAAATCCATCTCTCCCTCTCGGTCTCCCTCTCGTTCGCCGCCGTGATCACCGCCCGTCCGCCGCCCGAGTTCCGCCCGTCGTCGCCGTCGTTCGGCCACCGCCGCGCCACCACCCTCCTCTCCTCGGTGAGTCCTCTAGGCCCATTCCTTTCATTTTCGTGACTTGGGACCCCAAGAAATCAGCCCCGATCGGACCCTAAACCCTCTTCCTCTCTCGGACGTGTAGCCGTCCGCCGCGAACGCCGCCCGTCGCCGTCGTTCAGCCACCTCCAACCACCACATCATCTCGGTAAGCCCCTCACGTCCTCTCCTTCTATTTCCGTGGCCTCGAGAGCCACCATGGACCCGAACCAACCTCACCATCTCTCTCTCTCTCTCGGCTTCGTGCGCCGTGAAGACCGCCGGCCGTCCGTCCCTTTCCTCGCCCGACAGCCGCCGTGACCAGCCCCCCAAGGTAAGCTTCACTCCCTAATCTTAACCTAGGCTAGTTGTATATATGTGTGTTATGGTTGTATTAGTAGCTTGTAAGGGTGATTAGTGTGCAAATGATAATTAACATATTGGGCTTTAGGCCATTCGGGTTTGTGATGGGCCGTGCGTGTGGGCTTGGAGAATATGGATTGGGCCTTGAAAGTTAATAAGGGCTTGTTATTGAATGGGCGTGTGTCAATGGGCCAAAGGGTTATAGTGGGCTTGGGACCTTAATTCTAAGCTAATTGGGCCCGAACAAACCTAATTGGACCTAATTGGGATGAATGGGCCTCATGTGGACGAAAATTGGAGTTTAATGGGCCCAAATTATGATTATGAACATTGAAACATAAGGCCCAATAATGTACATGGGCTTGGGACGACTAAATGGGCCAAAAGGACCTAATTGGGCTTAATAGGCTAACTTTGGTAATGGGCTTGGGCCCTACGCGAATTTAATTATAATAATGGGCCCGAATTATATATTGATTTAAGAATTAATTCATGGGCCTAAGATTGGTTGGGGGCCTTGGAACCCAATTGGACCCAACTTAATTTAATAGGCCCAACTTGGTCTAATGGGCCTGATACACTTCATTGGACCTTGAACTTAATGGACCCAACTTGACTAAAGGGAAAACACTGTATGGGCCGACTTACCCTAGTGGACCTAACTACCTCTGTGGGCCTTGGACCTTAGAACGGGCCTAGGCCCATTCGAACCTGAATCACTAACGGGCCTAAACCAAGCTAAGCCTAATTCAACTACATCAGAGGGTTAATAAAACACTGAATCATTAGTCATGGGTTACTAACTCCCAGGGAACTAACATGGGCGATTGGGCTTAGGGCGAGTTATCGAGTCCGCTAAAGTGAGGTTCAAATTTATATGGGTTTCACCAGGGAAATGGTATGAGATATTCTATTGCGCCTGTCTGGCCGAGGAACTGTGTGTGGGGCATTTGATCTTTTATAGTTGGCTTGACGAGCACGTGATTACTTTGATGAATGCTTGATGTGCTCTTTACTTGTGCTCATATGCCATGCATGCATGCTCATTGTCTGATTTGCTGGTTGCAATCATGTGGGCCCCGCATACATTGAGAGCATGGCATGAGTCACCAGAAAGTGACATGTTGGATGACCCCTGAGGCGTGTTCACGCGGGGAATTGGAGAGGAACGGGAGTGACCAACGTAAGGCGTCAGATACACAGTTGTGATATTTGCCGAGTGGCACTTTTGGATGAGCCCTGATGGGAATTGGGGTAATAGACGGGCATGATCCATTGGGATCCGATATGGCCGATTGAGGCCTGCTCATTTGCATATGGCATTGTAGTTGAGCTTATCATTGCCCGTCTGTATTGATGATCTGCATTGCATGAATTGTATGTTTGTTCCTCCATGTTTGGGGCTGGTACTGAGGGGATGAGAGTGGTCTGAACCCTGGATAGGCATGTGACGACTGTACTAGTAGATCAGGGTGGACCCTACCTTGTACCCATAGATTCGAGGCTTGGTATAGGGAGGGCCTGTATGTTTTCGAGGGACCTCAGAGAGACTCCCCTATCCCTATGGAGGACGACCCGTCCTTTTGCAGCCAGCCGAGTATGGAGGTGAGGTGATCGACCCCGACCCACTGCAGGAGTTGCCGTCCCCAGGACGTTCTGAGATCGACGGCCACGATGAGGGTGACGCCATGGATACTGACGAGGAGGATCCAGAGGAGGACCCCGAGGAGGAGCCTGAGGAGGTCTGAGTCCCACTGTCGCTGGTTTAGATTTTGAGAGCGTAGATGTCATGACCGTAGTTGAGGTTTTCTTTTTGGGGTCTGTACTTAACGCTCTATGTATATATATATGATGTTGTATTTCCTTTTGTAAAAGTGTTCTTGTCTTTCCGTACTACCCCACTATCTTGTGTATGTATGCATGTGCAGAAGGCACGCTTCCGCAGGTTTCAGATTGTTGTCGTTCTGCGCTAGCGTCGTCTGGCCGCGATGTGCATCCTGGGCCGTCGCTACTCGCAGGCCAGACGTACGCAGGGTTCTTCACGATAGGAGCAGGGATGCCGCGGGCTCGATTGGGGTTCGGGGCGTGACAAGTTTTCCCTGAAGGCATGAGGCCAAACTGGGCTGCTTTCTGCGCAGCGTTTAATGGAAATACTTCTCCGAGGCAGCCCAGGAGAGAAAGATGGAGGAGTTCATAAGGCTCCGTCAGGGGCAGATGACAGTCGATCAGTATGAAGGGGAATTCGCCAGATTGTCCAAATTTGCTCGGAGGTGATTGAGGACCCGTGGGACAAGGCCAGAAGGTTTAGGGAAGGACTGAGGCCTAAGTTGAAGAGCATGCTAATCGCCACTGGGCTGAGGGACTACAAACAAATGTATGAGCGAGCCCTGGCGATATAGCGAGACTTGCAGGAGAAGGTTGCCGCATCTGGATCGCGGTTCGTCCCAGGAAGGGACAACAGAAATTTCGGCAAGAGGTCGATGAGAGACACCCGCAGGTTCGTCCCACTGCGAGAAGAACTTTGGGAAAGCCGTCGCATCCTGGAAGTCAGAGCTGCCGTGACTGCGGCAGGAGGCATGGGAATAACCCCTGCCCGAAGAAAACTGGAGGGTGCTTCGGTTGTGGACAGTTGGGACACCTCCTAAGGAACTGCCGAAGAGAGGCCCGAGATCGCAGTTCCAACAGCAGCAGCCGCAGACCGTGACCGCTCCACAAGTGAACCTGAACCGTTCGCCTGCTCAGGGACGAGTCTATGCAGTAGACGCAAGGATGCTGAGAACGCGCCAGGGGGATCACAGGTACCGTTTCTCTCTGTGGTCATGCTGCGTATGCCTTATTTGATCCTGGAGCGTCACATTCCTTCATATCTGCACGTTTTGCTGAATTGGCTGGATTAGATGTTAGACCTTGGATGTGACCTTGCATGTGACCACCCCGATGAAAGATAGAGTATTGTTATGTTAGGGTGTAAGGGGTGTAAGATAGCCTTGGATGATAGGACGGAAGAAATAGATCTGGCTGTCCTGCCATGTATGATTTCGACGTAATTGTGGGCATGGATTGGTTGGTTAGACATGGAGCAGTTATTGACTGCAGTAGAAGTATAATAAGGCTGAACCCAGTAGATGAGCCTGAGTATGAATTTAAGGGAAACCGAGGTGGACCTCAATTCCTTGGATTTCGTCACTAGAAGCACCCAAGCTGATGGACCAAGGTTGCCTAGGATTTTTGGCATCAGTATCGGATTCATCGGCTCAAGAAGTGAAGTTAGAGAGGACGTGCCTGTGGTGAGTGAGTACCCAGATGTGTTTCCACAGGAGTTGCCTGGCTTGCTACCAGAGCGCGAAGTAGAGTTCGTAATTGAGTTGGCACCTGGAACCGAGCCAATCTCAAAGGCACCGTATAGGATGGCATTATCTGAGTTGAAAGAGTTGAAGGTGCAGATGCAAGAGCTACTGAATAAAGGATTTATCCGCCCCAGTGCTTCGCCATGGGGAGCTCCGGTGCTATTTGTTAAGAAGAAGGATGGCTCGTTGAGGCTGTGTATAGACTACCGACAGCTGAACCAAGTGACAGTCAAGAACAAGTATCCTCTGCCAAGGATGACGATCTATTCGATCAGCTGGAAGGAGCGTGTATGTTCTCCAAGATAGACCTAAGGACAGGTTATCACCAACTGAGGATCCAGAAGGAGGATATCCCGAAGACTGCTTTTAGGACGAGATATGGGCACTACGAATTCACGGTTATGCCATTTGGATTGACGAATGCCCCAGCCGCGTTCATGGACATGATGAACAGAGTGTTCAAGGAATTTTTGGATCGATTCGTGATAATCTTCATCGATAATATTTTGGTGTATTCGAAGAATTCTGAAGACCACGAGGAACATTTAAGGATCGTCCTACATACACTAAGGGAGCACTTGCTGTATGCAAAATTTAGTAAGTGTGAGTTCTGCATGAACAGAGTGGCGTTTCTTGGACATATAGTGTCTGGCGAAGGAATATCAGTAGATCCAACGAAGATTGAAGCTGTAGAGAAATGGCCGAGGCCAACGACCATGACCGAGGTGCGAAGCTTTCTTGGATTGGCTGGATATTACAGACGCTTCGTGGAAAGGTTCTCCGCGATAGCTGCTCCAATGACAAGATTGTTGAAGAAGGAGTCGAAGTTTGAATGGACAGCGAAGTGCGAGGAAAGTTTTCAGGAGTTGAAGGATCGGTTGACCTCCGCACCAGTGTTGACCATCCCATCCGGACCTGGAGGATTTGAGATTTACAACGATGCTTCGCTAAGAGGTCTGGGATGCGTTCTAATGCAGCATGGACGAGTAGTTAACTACTCGTCCATGCTGCATTAGAACGCATCCCAGACCTCTTAGCGAAGCATCGTTGTAAATCTCAAATCCTCCAGGTCCGGATGGATGGTCAACACTGGTGCGGAGGTCAACCGATCCTTCAACTCCTGAAAACTTTCCTCGCACTTCGCTGTCCATTCAAACTTCGACTCCTTCTTCAACAATCTTGTCATTGGAGCAGCTATCGCGGAGAACCTTTCCACGAAGCGTCTGTAATATCCAGCCAATCCAAGAAAGCTTCGCACCTCGGTCATGGTCGTTGGCCTCGGCCATTTCTCTACAGCTTCAATCTTCGTTGGATCTACTGATATTCCTTCGCCAGACACTATATGTCCAAGAAACGCCACTCTGTTCATGCAGAACTCACACTTACTAAATTTTGCATACAGCAAGTGCTCCCTTAGTGTATGTAGGACGATCCTTAAATGTTCCTCGTGGTCTTCAGAATTCTTCGAATACACCAAAATATTATCGATGAAGATTATCACGAAATCGATCCAAAAATTCCTTGAACACTCTGTTCATCATGTCCATGAACGCGGCTGGGGCATTCGTCAATCCAAATGGCATAACCGTGAATTCGTAGTGCCCATATCTCGTCCTAAAAGCAGTCTTCGGGATATCCTCCTTCTGGATCCTCAGTTGGTGATAACCTGTCCTTAGGTCTATCTTGGAGAACATACACGCTCCTTCCAGCTGATCGAATAGATCGTCAATCCTTGGCAGAGGATACTTGTTCTTGACTGTCACTTGGTTCAGCTGTCGGTAGTCTATACACAGCCTCAACGAGCCATCCTTCTTCTTAACAAATAGCACCGGAGCTCCCCATGGCGAAGCACTGGGGCGGATAAATCCTTTATTCAGTAGCTCTTGCATCTGCCACCTTCAACTCTTTCAACTCAGATAATGCCATCCTATACGGTGCCTTTGAGATTGGCTCGGTTCCAGGTGCCAACTCAATTACGAACTCTACTTCGCGCTCTGGTAGCAAGCCAGGCAACTCCTGTGGAAAACACATCTGGGTACTCACTCACCACAGGCACGTCCTCTAACTTCACTTCTTGAGCCGATGAATCCGATACTGATGCCAAAAATCCTAGGCAACCTTGGTCCATCAGCTTGGTTGCTTCTAGTGACGAAATCCAAGGAATTGAGGTCCACCTCGGTTTCCCTTAAATTCATACTCAGGCTCATCTACTGGGTTCAGCCTTATTATACTTCTACTGCAGTCAATAACTGCTCCATGTCTAACCAACCAATCCATGCCACAATTACGTCGAAATCATACATGGCAGGACAGCCAGATCTATTCTTCCGTCCTATCATCCAAGGCTATCTTACACCCCTTACACCCTAACATAACAATTACTCTATCTTTCATCGGGTGTGGTCACATGCAAGGTCACATCCAAAGGTCTAACATCTAATCCAGCCAATTCAGCAAAACGTGCAGATATGAAGGAATGTGACGCTCCAGGATCAAATAAGGCATACGCAGCATGACCACAGAGAGAAACGGTACCTGTGATCACCCTGGCGCGTTCTCAGCCATCCTTGCGCGCTACTGCATAGACTCGTCCCTGAGCAGGCGAACGGTTCAGGTTCACTTGTGGAGCGGGTCACGGTCTGCGGCTGCTGCTGTTGGAACTGCGATCTCGGGCCTCTCTTCGGGCAGTTCCTTAGGAGGTGTCCCAACTGTCCACACCGAAGCACCCTCCAGTTTTCTTCGGGCAGGGGTATTCCCATGCCTCCTGCCGCAGTCACGGCAGCTCTGACTTCCAGGATGCGACGGCTTTCCCAAAGTTCTTCTCGCAGGTGGGACGAACCTGCGGGTGTCTCTCATCGACCTCTTGCCGAAATTTCTGTTGTCCCTTCCTGGGACGAACCGCGATCCAGATGCGGCAACCTTCTCCTGCAAGTCTCGCTATATCGCCAGGGCTCGCTCATACATTTCGTTGTAGTCCCTCAGCCCAGTGGCGATTAGCATGCTCTTCAACTTAGGCCTCAGTCCTTCCCTAAACCTTCTGGCCTTGTCCCACGGGTCCTCAATCAGCCTCCGAGCAAATTTGGACAATCTGGCGAATTCCCCTTCATACTGATCGACTGTCATCTGCCCCTGACGGAGCCTTATGAACTCCTCCATCTTTCTCTCTGGGCTGCCTCGGAGAAGTATTTCCATTAAACGCTGCGCAGAAAGCAGCCCAGTTTGGCCTCATGCCTTCAGGGAAAACTTGTCACGCCCCGAACCCCAATCGAGCCCGCGGCATCCCTGCTCCTATCGTGAAGAACCCTGCGTACGTCTGGCCTGCGAGTAGCGACGGCCCAGGATGCACATCGCGGCCAACGACGCTAGCGCAGAACGACAACAATCTGAAACCTGCGGAAGCGTGCCTTCTGCACATGCATACATACACAAGATAGTGGGGTAGTACGGAAAGACAAGAACACTTTTACAAAAGGAAATACAACATCATATATATATACATAGAGCGTTAAGTACAGACCCCAAAAAGAAAACCTCAACTACGGTCATGACATCTACGCTCTCAAAATCTAAACCAGCGACAGTGGGACTCAGACCTCCTCAGGCTCCTCCTCGGGGTCTCCTCTGGATCCTCCTCGTCAGTATCCATGGCGTCACCCTCATCGTGGCCGTCGATCTCAGAACGTCCTGGGGACGGCAACTCCTGCAGTGGGTCGGGGTCGATCACCTCACCTCCATACTCGGCTGGCTGCAAAAGGACGGGTCGTCCTCCATAGGGATAGGGGAGTCTCTCTGAGGTCCCTCGAAACTATACAGGCCCTCCCTATACCAAGCCTCGAATCTATGGGGTACAAGGTAGGGTCCACCCTGATCTACTAGTACAGTCGTCACATGCCTATGCCACAACGTGGCGTGCATATCAAAATGGAGGGTGATCTGGGTATCCATCTGCACTGGCAGTCCAAAAAAGCATCGGTGGCGCAGCCATCACTGGTGACCTGGATCTGTAAGATGAAGGGCAACCACCGCCCGTGAGTCGAAACTCAATAAGCTCACCACTAATCCTAACGTAGGATAGCGCATACTAGTGGGGTCGGTCCCACCCAGTGGACTAGGTTCGCGGTCCAGGGTTCAGACACTCTCAGTCCCCCGGTACCAGGCCCTCAACGCCATAGTAGACAGTAAGGCATATCGACGTAATTCAAAATACACAGACGGGCAATAATAAGCAGTCAACCACAATGCCTATGCAAATGAAGCAGGCCTCAATCGGCCATATCGGATCCCAATGGATCATGCCCGTCTATCACTTCAATTCCCATCAGGGCTCATCCAACAGTGCCACTTGGCAAATTTCTCAACTGCGTATCTGACGCCTTACGTTGGTCCCTCCCTTTTCCCTCCATTTCCCCCGCGTAACAACGCCTCTGGGGCACCTTCTCTTGTCACATCTCTGGTGACTCATGCCATGCTCTCAATGTATGCGGGGCCCACATGATTGCAACCAGCAAATCAGACATAGAGCATGCATGCAACGTTTACACAAGTGCACGAGCAGAGCACCACAAGAATCATGCCAGTAATTCACTTTATTTAGCAATACAATGTCACAGGGACCCAGTGCTCTACAATCAGTCCCTAAGTAAACCCAACCTGATCAACATCATCTCGGACTCACTACATGGAACTCGGTCCAGGCAATCCCAGTTAACGTCAGTCCGCGGGGGATTAGTAACCCATGATTAATGATTTAGGGATTTAATAAACCCCTGAGTTTAATTAAGTTGAGCTTAGCTTAGGTTAGGATCAAATTTATTGATTAAGTCCATTGGGCCTGAGGCCCGTTCTAAAGTCCAGGGCCCATAATTAAATTCTTAAGTCAATTATATAATTAAGGCCCAATGACCAAATCGGGTCCATATAATTTAGTTGGGTCCACTAATGTTCAAGGTCAAAAGAGGTGGGTTAGGCCCATTAGGCCGAATGGGCCTATTAAATTCAGTCGGGCCCATTTAGGTACTAAGGCCCACCAACCAATCATAGGCCCATAATTTAATTCTTAATTCAATAAATAATTCAAGCCCACTTTATAGTTAAATTCGGGTAGGGCCCAAGCCCATTTCGAAAACTAGCCTATTAAGCCCAATTAGGTTTATAGGCCCAATTCTTCCTCCTAAGCCCGTGTAAATAATGGGCCTTATGTTTTGACATTCAAATGGTAATTTGGGCCCAATAACACATTTTCGTCCATGTGTGCCCATTAATCAATTTAGGCCCAATTTGATTTGTTTAGGCCCAATTAGCTTAGAATTAAGTCCCGAAGCCCATTATAACCTTCGGCCCATTACAAAACACGCCCATTCGCCCATTTGCAGCCCTTAATTAACAATTCAAGGCCCAAATCCATTTTCCCAAGAGGCCCACACGCACGGCCCATTAACCCCATGGTTAGTCTAAGCCCATTTTGCCTAATTACTCACATTACACACTAATCACCATTACAAGCTACTAATACCACATACCACCACATATTACAAGTAGCCTAAACTAGGATTAGAGGATGGAGCTTACTTGGTGTGGGCTGGTGGCGGCGGTGACGACGGAATGGGGCGGCGCGGACGGCCGCGGTGGCGGCTACACGGGGGACCGAGAGAGAGAGAGACGTGAGGGTTGGTTCGGGTTTTTAGGGCTCTCTCGAGCACTAAAATAGCAAGGGAAGGAGGAGGGGAGGCTACCGGGGCGAGGACAAGTGGCGGCGGCGACGTTGGCCGGACGACGAGGACGATGGGGACGGCACGGGCGGCTTCACGCGGACGAGAGAGAGGGTGAGACGGGGTCACGGTTCTAAGGGGTTCCATGGCGCGAAAATGGAAGGACAAGGGCCATAGAGGACTACCGTCGCTTGAGGAGGTTGGACGGCGGCTTGTGGCGGCCGGACGTGGACGACGGCGACGGCGACTTCGGGCGGCTCCACGGCGGCGACGGGCGAGAGGCCGAGAGGGAGAGCTCACGAGAGGGAGAGGGAGAGAGGAGGGTGGCCGAATGAGGGAAAGAAGGGAGGAGAGAGAGAGATAGATTATAATGAAGAAAATTCAAATAAACTAATTAGTGGATTAGGTTGAATAGTGACATGGATTGAATTGACTTGATTGATTCATGGGAAATTGTGCCTTGATTGATGTGATTGATGGATTGATTTGACACTTGATTGATTGATGTGACATCCGATTGATGTGACATCTGATTTGACTTGCCTCGATTTGCGTGCCAAATGCACCGATCGGGTCCCGAGCGCGAACGGATTTTGGACTGGATTTGGTGTCGGTCCATCGATTCTATTCTCAAAATCCTAATTTATCTAATTCTAAGGACTGAGCATTTACCGGGGGCATTTCGGTAATTTTCCTTTCACGTCTTGCTTCTCGACGTGCACCGGCTGTCTGCCCTTCGGCGACATTTCTGAAACTGATTTCATTTCTTCATTGTGTTTATCTTACTATTCGATTGTCCATCGTCGGATTTCATTTTGTGGTCAATTTCATTAAATACCGACTCTGTCTCAGTCTCAGACCAACGGGCGGCTGATTGGGAAAAATTCCCAGATAGCCTTTCCCCTTCGGTTGGTCATCTCAGGGTAGCTAATCCTGAGTGAGCGTCGACTAGAGTGTATTAACGAAGCATTTCCATTCATTTAGAAATTTTGACAATTGGGTCGAATTTTCAGACTGTCACAATTCTTCCCTCCTTATAAAAATTTCGTCCTCGAAATTTACAATCTACATGTCCTCACTCCAAAATCAAAATTACATAGGACTATTCAAACAAGTGCGGGTATTTTCTCTTCATCTCGTCTTCACTTTCCCAAGTGGCTCCTTCAGTCCCATGGTGCTCCCAATGACTTTGACCAAAGGGATCGTCTTGTTCCTGAGCACTTGTTCCTTACGATCTTCAATCCTTACTGGCCTTTCCACGTACGAGACGCGGTCATCCATTTCAATGACTTCATGATCGAGTATATGGCCAGGATCTGGCTCATACTTCCTCAGCATCGATACATGAAACACGTTGTGAATCTGCGACAAATTCGGCGGCAGTGCTAGACGATAAGCCAGTGTCCCGATCTTCTCCAGAATCTCGAATGGCCCAACGAATCTTGGACTTAGCTTTCCCTTCTTGCCAAACCGAGATAATCCTCGCATCGGCGACACCTTCAGAAAGACGTGATCTCCAACTCGAAACTCCAAAGGCTTACGTCTCTTGTCTGCGTAACTCTTCTGTCTACTCTGGGCGGTCCTCAGTCTGTCTCTGATCACCTTGACTGCCTCCACTGACTGTTGAACCAACTCTGGGCCTGTTATTCTTTTCTCGCCAACTTCATCCCAGCAAATCGTGTTCTGCAGGCCCTTCCATACAACGCTTCAAACGGTGCCATCTTGATACTCTGCTGGTAGCTGTTGTTGTAGGCAAATTCCACTAAGTGCAACTTCTTCCCAGCCACCTTTGAAGTCGATGACACATGCTCTCAACATGTCCTCCAGTGTTTGGATGGTCCTTTCCGACTGACCATCTGTCTGAGGGTGGTAGGCTGTACTGAACCTTAACTCTGTCCCCAGCACCCTGCAGACTCTTCCAAAATGTAGCTGTGAAGCGAGGGTCTCGATCTGATACAACGCTTACTGGCACTCCATGCAGTCTTACAATCTGCCTCACGTACAGTTCAGCCAGCTTCTCCAATGTGGAATCCTTTCGCACTGCGATAAAATGTGCAGACTTGGTCAATCTGTCCACTATCACCCAGATTGAGTCATTTCCTCTCTGACTTCTCGGCAGTCCTGTCACGAAATCCATGGTGATGTGCTCCCACTTCCATTCTGGGATCTCCAATGGTTGTAACAGTCCCCCAGGCTTGCAATGTTGTGCCTTCACTTGCTGACACGTCAGGCACTTGGCTACATGCTTAGCCACATCCACCTTCATTCCATTCCACCAGTAGTGCTGACGTAGATTCTGGTACATCTTCGTACTTCCAGGGTGGATACTATAATTGCTCCTGTGAGCCTCAGCCAAGATCCTCTCCTTTAACTCTTCGTCACTTGGCACACACAGACGTCCTCTAAACTTTAATATCCCGTCTTCAGTCACCTTGAAGTCATCTTTCCTCTCTTCTGCATTCATCATCACGATCTTCTGGATATCGGGGTCCGTAGACTGCAATTCCTTGATCTTCAGCTGAATCTCTGGTTCAATCTGTAGAGTAGCCATCAGGCTTGAGAGACTTCCTACTTCAACCTTGAACTCAGAGTCCCTGATTTCCTCCAACAACGTCCATTCTTTCACCATCATATGCGCGATGCTCGACTTCCTGCTTAGAGCATCCGCCACCTTGTTCGCCTTTCCTGGATGGTACAGGATGTCACAGTCATAGTCTTTCAGCAGCTCCATCCATCGGTGCTGTCTCATGTTAGTTCCTTCTGTGAAAACAAATCTTCAGACTCTGGTGATCTGTGTAATCTGAAACTTCTCTCCCACCAGGTAGTGTCTCCAGATCTTCAACGCAAAATTATAGCAGCCAACTCCGGCGTGCGTTGGATAATTCATTTCATGTGGCCTCAACTGTCGAGATGCATATGCCACTACCGTCCATGTGCATCAGACACATCCTAGACCTCTTAGCGAAGCATCGCTGTAAATCTCAAATCCTCCAGGTCCGGATGGGATGGTCAAAACTGCGCGGAGGTCAGCCGATCCTTTAGCTCCTGAAACTTTCTCGCACTTGCATTCCATTCAAACTTCGACTCCTTCTTCAACAATCTTGTCATTGGAGCGGCTATCGCGGAGAAACCTTCCACGAAGCGTCTGTAATACCCAGCCAATCCAAGAAAAATTCGCACTTCGGTTACGGTTGTCAGGGCCTCGGCCATTTCTCTACGGCCTCGATCTAGCTCTCTCTACTTCCTTGCGGATCCACGATATTCCTTCTCCAGATACGATGTGTCCAAGGAACGCCACTCTATCAGCCAGAAACTCACACTTACTAAACTTCGCATTACAGCGAGTGTTCCCTTAAGGTCTGTAGAACGGTCCTCAGGGTGCTGCTCATGGTCCTCAGAGCTCTTCGAGTATACCAAAATATCATCGATGAAGACTATTACGAACTGATCCAGAAACTCCTTGAACACCCTGTTCATCATATCCATGAATGCAGCTGGGGCATTGTCAATCCAAATGGCATGACGGTGAACTCGTAATGCCCATATCTTGTCCTAAAGGCAGTCTTCGGATATCCTCCTTCTTGATTCTTAGCTGGTGATAGCCATGTCCTTAGGTCTATCTTAGAGAATACACATGCTCCTTCCAGCTGATCAAACAGATCATCAATCCTTGGCAGAGGATACTTGTTCTTGATCGTCACTTGGTTCAGTTGTCTGTAGTCTATACACAGCCTTAACGTGCCATCTTTCTTCTTCACAAAACAGCACCGGAGCTCCCCACGGTGAAGCACTGGGGCGGATAATCCTTTATCCAGTAGCTCTTGCATCTGCACCTTCAACTCCTCAACTCAGACAACGACATCCTATACGGTGCTTTAGAGATCGCTAGTCCCAGGTGCAACTCAATTACAAAATTCTACCTCACGCTCTTGGTGGCAGTGTGACAGTCCGATAAAAATTCGACCAATTTGTCAGAATTTTTAAATGAATGGAAACACGTATTAATACACTCTAGTTTCCCCCCCCCCCCCCCCCCCTGTGACGCTCACTCAGATTAGACAATTGAGTGACCACCGAAGGGGGAAAGGCTATCTGTGAATTTTTTCAATCAGCCGTACCGGTGCTGAGACTGAGGCAGACAGTAAGTATTTAATGAAATTGACCACAAAATAAAATCCGACATTTGGACAATCAGAATTAGCTTAAGTAAACACAATGAGGAAAAGAAAGTCAGTTTCGGAAATGTCGTAACGACGAAGGTCAGACAGGGTCGCACGTCCGTGAAGCACGACGGTGAATAGAAAAATTACCCGAAAATGCCCCGGTAAATCGCTATCAGACATAGAACCGAGGAAAAATAAAAAAACTAGGATTTTTGAGAAAGAAATCGATAGACCGACACCAAAATCCTAGACTTAATCGTTCGCGCTCTCGGGGACCGATCGGTGCCATTTGGCACGCAAATCGAGGCTAAGTCAAATTAGATGTCACATCAATCGGATGTCACATAAAGCAATCAAAGGTCATGTCAATCAATCCAAATCAATCAATCATGACACAAGTTCAAGGTAAATCACATCCATCACTCATGTCATATTCAACCCCTACTCCCAGCTTACATCTATTTTTTTGAAATTTTAGTAGATATAATCCTTTTCTCGCTCTCCTCCCCCTTGTCATTTCGGCACGGCCCCCATTCCCTAACTCCTCTCCCGAATTCTCCTTTATCCGGCCTATCGCCACGCCAAGCCGCATCCGCGCCGCACGTCCGCGTGAAGCCGCCTCCCTCACTGTCGCCGTGGTCACGGTGGAGGCCCCCAAACCTTGACCTCCATTACTCTTCTGGCCTGATGAGCCGTCCCCGACCGGCAACCAGTATCCTCTCCTATCTCGGCGTCTTCTAAGCGTCGCTCTGACAGTGCCGCTCCCTGTCGTCACCCCGTCCGACCACGTCGTCCACCCACCACCGACCCACCTTGCGTAAGATCCAAACCTTCCTTCTCCCGATTTTCGTGGCCAAACAGACCCCATTGATGAGCGCCGGACTTTTTTTTAAAAAAACCGTTTACTCACTTAGGCCGGAGATGAGCTGTTCGGCC
>JAGVVM010000184.1:0-17393 GCA_019149425.1 Psidium friedrichsthalianum
TGTGGGTTTGTTTTAGAAGAGTAGATGGGGAGAGTGATGGTAGGGGTTAAGATGTGAGTGGGGTTGGTTGGATTAAGTATTGATGTATTGATGTCAGAGTGTGGTGGTAAAGTGGTAGATTGGTGAATGGTGTTTGTTTATGTGTGAGTAAGATTATGGGGGTTTAGGATATTCTTTTCTAGTTAATAATTGAAACGTTCTTATACGATAGTTAATTAACTTCAGTTATTCTATTTTGTTTTAGTTGGATTAAAGTTGGATTTTTCAGTTATACTTTAATATAATTTAGAAGAGGTAGCACTATGTTAGTCCACCTTCTGAGACCCGTGGGAGTCGAGAGAGGGAGGGAGATGGAGTGGGAGGTTTTTTGGTCATTTGTGAGTTGACCACATCGTGATCTGTGTATGAAGCAAGAAAAGGAAAAAAATGACATGGGATTGTTCTCCAAAAAAAAAAGCGGATCGACTATAGCAAGCTTTAAGAGGGGCAGGGTGATGAAGTGAGAAGGTTTTTTTTTTTTTGTGGTCAAATGAAGTGAGAAGGTTGGGGTGATGGAATTGAAAATAGCCACCAAATGAACGTTATGTGCGTACAAATGGCCACAGGTAGATTCACGCAGTAAAATTGTAATATAGCTAAAAAAAGGTTTTAAAATTCCAGAATAATAAGAATCTACTTGAAGGGTTAGACGTTTTCATTAATTGTTTTGGAAAATGAAAGAGCTTTAGCGTTGACTTCCAATAAAACAAAGGAAGCGCAAGAGACGGAGGAAATGAGAATTATTTGATGTATACATCACGGAGGGAGTTTTAGTTTTGTTTTGCTTCTTTGGTTAAATCATTTTCAAATAGGATCGATTTCATATTTCCACAATTTCTCAAATTAGCGAAACTTGATATACACTCTCATAGAAATTAATTGCCGAAGTTCTTTTCTTTTGGTCCCATATAATTTTTCATTGATTATTTCGTTTTAAATATATATATATAAGAAGAGAATGACCGATAGAATGATTTCAGTAAGATATGATAATTGAATATATTTACAATGGCGGATTGGGTGAATTTTTATTTAATTTTTTCCCATCTAATTTGCCATTAGTTTAATGCCAGAGAAATGGGACAGGACCATTAAGCCTTGAATGTAAATGCATATTCGCCTTTAGAAGCATTTATAGTCCAAAATAACAGATGTATTGAGCATCATGGTCAGTCTTATAAAGGGGAGATGACCGTCGGTTTTGTTTTTACCTCAAAGTTTATATCGTCTTAGACAAATAAAACAGAAATTGAAAATTGCTCTATTTTAAGGACAATAACCATTATATTAACGGTTATTACCGAGGAAAATCCTAAACTAGTGACAAATTTATTCAAAATTAATTTTTTGATCACCGAAAACCTCAAATTAGAAAATTTGTAACAAATTTAATTTCTCTTAAATTTTACCATCAAATTGCAGACTTGAATGGCAAGTAGCTTTTTCTCGGGAGTAGATTTGAAATAGAAATAATAAGTAAAAATATGCAGCTTTTTTGTTCCTAGGAACAAAAAGAGAAACAATTTCACATTTCATATATATATTAAATTGGATTAGATTCTAATTATTTTCTCTCATTTCACCTGTAACATTTTTTCCTTTTTCGTGGTTCAAGTAACGCAACTTTCATTATTTTTCATTTATCCCAGTTACAATTAAGCAGTATTCATGGATTTAGTGGGAAAGTATCAATGACCTCATCATTACGGTAATAAATCACAGTACAAACAACTTAATTTAGAAAATTCATCAATTTGAAATTCAATGAAATACCCTTTGGTAGAAATCGATTTTCAAGGTAACCGATGCTCTTAATGGCCATTTACAAGAAATGACAGCTACTCATTTGTTCATCGAACTCATTTAATGGCTGTACCCAATTCCCTCGTATAACCCTCTTTAAAGATCCTCCATTTCTCGGATGTTGATGAAGTCAACCGATTTCACTTTCGTTCGGGGTGGTGCTCGGCCATGAAAAACTAGAAGAACATGGGTAGTTTCACAGCGACCGCCATGGTCGTTGTAGTTTTCTTGGGCTTTGCTGTGCGTGCTTTGGATCATTAGAGCATGTGATGGCCAGGGAAACTTTCTGCAGACGAAGGGCATCATGCGAAGTCAGTCCAATAGGAAAAGGAAACCCCAAACGCCCCAATAAGGGCATGCATGGTGACACTTCTGCTTTAGAAATCAACTTTTGTCGGAAATTGATTTTTTTAGTCCTGCTTGAGAAGTAGAAGTTGATTCTATTTCTGCTTGAGAAGTCAATTTTTTATCAGAGAAAGGCATTTGATAACAAAATAAAATTTCTGCTTCTCGAATAGAAATTTGTTTGGTAACGATTGAAAATGTCTATTTCTGGAACATTATTAACACAAATATTTTACAAAAAATTATTGATCTTAACCCAAAATGCATGTTATTCAAGAAAAGCTAAATGCAAATACTAGCCGATTTATGTATAATTTGTCTTTTAATTATTTATGTAAATGCAGAACAAATTATGAGGAAATTGTATTAATGAATACGATGGCCGAGCTCATATGGGTAGTTCTGGTGCTTCCTCACATGTGCCTCTGGCGTGATTTATGTCGCAATGGGCATAATATATGAACTTTTTTTCGTGTCTAAATCGTCTCTAGAAGCACAAATCTACTGTAGCTATATGTGCCCTGAGATTACCTAGATATTAATGAGAACTTGGGACATAAAACTAAAATAATAATGAGCTTGTATTGGCATGAAAGCATCTCTAGGAAGAAAGACCAAAAGGCAAAAATCGATGTGCCATCATCTTAATCTTTTCCACCCAGCTTTGATTTTCCTCAAATTTTTCTGAAAAAAAAATGGAGGGCACAGATCATAAGCTCCGTTGGATCAAAAAATAGTGTTTTGGAGCACCACACCCATTGTTGGACTAAACTAGACAAGCGAAGAGAGAGATAGAAAATCTAAGAGTTCATACATATATGAATATCTAACCTATCAATCACAATCAATAAAGATAGGTGCGCAAATCAAGAATCAGGAATATGCGGATAAAATGTGTCAAATCAAAACACGGCATTCCTAATGAAGCCAAAAGGCTTAGAGAATGAGTGTTTGGAGGCTTGGAAGAAGTTGGGGATATTTGGAGACAATTAGTCTAAAGGGGCAAAAATTTCATTTTGAAAAGATTTGGAATCAAGATCATCAAAAATAGGGTTAGCCAATTAAATATGCCAATTTTCCAATTTCTGAGATTTTCTAAAAATTTTGTGGATTTTTAGAACGATTTGCCCATAGGAGGGAAAAATCATCGTTTTGAAAAAGATCAAAGTAAAAAAATACAAAAGATGGGTTTGGCTAGTCAAATTTGACTATTTCTCATTTTCTGTGATTTTTTTGAAATTTTACAGTATTTTAGAGACGATTTGCCCATAAGGGGCAAAACTATCATTTGAAGAAAGAGAGGGTAAATCATCAAAAATAGGATTGACGGACCCATTTCTTAATTTTGAGATTTTTCTGAATTTTTAGAATATTTAAGGATTTTTTCCATTTAAATTTTTTTTAATGAATTTTCCATTTTTGGATTTTTAATTATTTTATGAATTTTTTTATTATTAAAATAACTATTCGGATCAGATTGGGTTGAGACAAACGAGCGAAGAGAGAGACAGAAAATATGAAAAGAGAGGGCTAAAAAAATGACTTCTGATGATAAGAAGTAACTTTTTTTACTTATCAAAAGTTCCCCAAAAATAGCTTTTGAAGTAAAAAGTTATTTTAGAAATAGAAATATATAACTAAGAACCAAATGAATTTTTGCTTTAGAAATTGCGTTATCAAATAGATTTCTACTCCAGAAACACTTTTGAAGCAGAAATTTTGCTTTAGAAGTGTTACTATGCGCGCCATAAGGAAGTAGCAACACTCATTCTCCAACAAATTTTACTTACGCCATACTTGTCACATGCAAGAAAGCATCGTCCGGCTTCAGTTTCTCGAAGAAAGCAAACTCGTTGCAGACCCTCTACATCTCTCTCCGTCCAACTCTGGTGAAGATCTTGTAATGCCATTTACAGAACAAAAGCCTATAATAATTATCTTTGGGAGAATTCTAAACAAAAAGGGAAAGACAAAGGGAGAACACACAGTAGAAGAGAGCACGCGCATTGCAGACCCTATGTATCCCTCCCTCTTTCGTCCAACTCTATCTTCAACATCTGTGTTTTGAAAATTCGACATATTATTAGATCGGCCAAATCTCAACCCTCTCAATTCTTTGCTCAAAGGGCAAGGAAGGATGAGGAAGAAGAATCTCCGAGTCCAACTCCAAAACATCACCCTTCAATTATTGATGTGTCAGCCCATTGTAAGAGAATCGATTTGTGATTCCTTATGGATCCACCTTATTAGCACTTAGCTTTAGTTGACTGAGCTACATGACGTTTCACCTGTGAATTTCTCTATGTTGATAAAGTAGCATAAAAAGGATCTCTTATGCTTAGCACTTTTAAAGTATTTGCTGGGAACAGTCATGTAAATCAAGGCTTGGCATGTTCTTCATTTACATGGCCTAATTTTACCGATCTGGTCAGGTGAATGATACTACCTTCAATATCTGCTTACGAACTTTATTTGGTGGCAGGTTTCACAATAGCTGGGATCTTCCGAGAATGTTATGCCCATGTAGAGGTATAACCAATGGCTTCCAGCTTTACTGAGCAGAGCATTAAAAAATTCTTGACTAAAAAATTGTGCAGGCCCGGTGTCTCCAATAAAAGATGGGACTGGCACCATCATGCCTACCGCCGGACCGACCAGTTCTCTACTCTGAGTCAAGAGGGCGAGGACAAGTGAGGATAACGAATCATCTTCGGAGTCTAAGTCACAATCTGAAGATGAGACCGGCACTGTACAGCCCGTCGCTGCGCCGGCCAGTTCCCAACCCTCCCCTAAGAAGTCGAGGAATGCCAAAAATGATAGCAACGGAGCCACAGCCACCTGCAACTCCATCATTCAAAACTCCAGTAGCTTCTCATTTATTTCCTCCACTATTGAGTGACCAATCATCCTGTGCAAACACTCGAAACCTCCTAATCAAGATACATTCTGTATAGCTGCAACAAAAGAAATGTCGGCCTAGTCCCTCGGACTCTTTCTCTAGCAATTTCGACAAGGCAGCAACCTGCTTACCCTTTTTGAAGAAGGTGAAGTGCCCACCTCCTCGAAGAAAGGGTAGGCATGAACCTACTCATCGAAATTACCGGAGTAAGAGTCTTAGGAAAGGGACGGGCCGACCTGTCTTCTTTGTTGCAGCAAAATGAAATTTGGCTTGATCAGGAGGTTTGAGGGTTGTACACAAGGAACCGCTCAAAAGTAGAGAAAATGTGAATTTTGAATGACGGAACTGCACACGGCTATGGCCGTGTCGTCGGCATTCCCACCTTTCTCACCCTCTTAGGGGAGGGTAGAGAACTGGCCAGCGTGGCGACGGACTAGACAATAGACAGCGCGGATTCCAGTACTAGTCCGATCTTTGGACTCGAACTCAGAAGACGACTTTTCTTCTCCATCATCCCTCACCCTCTCGGCAAAGGATGAGATGAGGACGACATAATAACAGGCGAACAGTGTCGGTCCCATCTTCGGGCCCGAATTTAGATGACGTGTTCACGAAAGAAGAAGGCTTCCTCGTTGCTACTTCGAGATCAAATCGGGAATCGAACTCGGATTCTTCACACGAGGCCATGAGAGACAAGAGAGTGAGTGAGAGAAATGAGGAAGAGAAAGGATCAGGAGAGAGAGAGAGAGAGTAAAAAGAGTGTGTGCCCTCGAGCTTCGTGGGTCTTTGTTAATAGTCCAGTGTCCAAGAAGAGGAAGAGAAATTGTCGTGGCGCACTTTATTATTATCGCTACCTATTCGAAGAAAGGGAATGGTTTAGGGGTATTCCCCAAAAGGCAAGCCAAATGGCTCGTCGATTTACACGTGAGCTCTCCCAAGTTCATAATATCTCCCACGATATTGAATTTCATTTTAAATTCTTTAAAACCTAATTATTTCTAGGAGTCTCTACTAACCATTTAAGATTGGCTAGTACCAATTCAAACACGAGAGGATAATCTCGATTCTTACGTAACCAGATATTCTATACGGGGACTGATTATATTAATCATCTGATTAGCATCCTTTTGATACCATCTAATTAGTTGATATCATGCAATCTTGATTGCAATTTAAGGCCTAAAGGTATTAAAACTATTTCTAAGTTGACAAGCCAATGTTTTTTTTTAATTCATTTCATTTATAGTCTACATTAAATCTAGAAAAAGAATTAACAAAACAATTTATTGAAAAATGATAGATAAATAAACATCCAAGCAAGGACACGGCATTAAAGTAAATGTGCAAAACATGAAAAACCATTGAATTCTGTGCTATTTAATCAAATTCAAGCCAATTTTACACCAGGACTTAACATCCCAATCTATACCTTTTCAAAATATTTTTCATTTTTTTTAACTTTTTCATTTTTATTTTTATTATATTCTATATTATATTCATATGTTTTTAATTTTTTTGAATTTTTTAATCAATATTTGTTTTATTTAATTAATTATAGGATTGGACTTGGCCGGGTTCCCAGACCCGAACTGGGTCAGGCCCGGGTTCTTCATTCCCATTCAAGGCCCAATTCTAAAAATAAGTATGCGCAGCCCAATTTCACCTCAATTCAATCCACAATGAGGCTCAACGTGAGAGTAAGGCTCTGTTTGTTTTGGGGAAAAAGTTTTCTTGGAAAATATTTTCCCCAATTTTAGTGTTTGGGGGGCAGAAAATGGATGGTCAAGGAAAATAAGTTTGGTCAACAGAAAATAAATAAACCAAATGCCTATTTCCCCCACCAACCAAAGCCGATCGACTCATTTTCCGTCAAACCGCCACCCAAACACCAAAAGCCAGTCAAACTTCGACTCTGCTCGGCCGATATCGCCATCGGTGGTCCGCGGCCAGGCAGAATCGAGCCTTCCCGAATCACCACCGAACGCCATGAACCGTGGCTCACCAGCCCGGCTCCAATCTCGCTCGGCCGCTGTAGCTCAGTTGCCACAATCCTTTCTAACACTGGTACCACAATCACCGACGGACACTCCCAAACGTCGCCGGGCCGCAACCATCAGCTATCAATCGACTCACACTCACGGGCACGAACAGAACTCATTGAAAATAGAAGCAAACTCATTAACGCCAGTGGACGACGACCGATGGACGAGCCAGAGACGACTTCGAGTTGTGGCCGTCCGTTCTGCAGTGTCCCTAGGTCCGAAATCCTCGGAATCGTGAACACCTGCCGAGAAACAAAATGAAACCTACCGGCAACGACGAGACCTAGAGGACCGTCGAGCGCTGGTGAGAGGTGACCCTCGAACACCAGTCAGATAAATCTTCTTGACATTATGCAGTTGTCAGATTTACACAGGTAAATATATAGTAAAGCTTGGTCGACGCAACATTTTGACTTTTTACTCCTGATATTTACAGAATCAATGTATTTGCTCTTGCACGAAGTCAAAATAAATAAATAAATAAATAAATAAGTAAAAGCTGAAAAATGATTGGAAAGGATCGGGAAAATCCAAATAGCAAGTAAGGTCAATTCTCGACTATTAAAGTACCCTGCATTTTTTTGTTTTTGAATTAGACTGCTACATAGTATAATAATCAAATTCTAACAGTTTATTTCAGCATGCGAGGTGGGAGTTAAAATATCACAAGCGAGTATTGAAGCATCTCATGTCGGTCTCTCTCTACCTATTAGCTTAATATTTGGGTTAGACTTCTAACTTTGAACATAATGTGATAAAGTAACAATGAACTAACATCGGATTTTTCATTTCTTGCCATAAGATTACTCTAAAGCCTATAACTTGGCTTTTCTGGTTCAGTATAGTTGGTGATTTTCTTGCTTTTTTTTTTATTTTATTTTACAGAAGGGTGGTTATTCTTTCGCATGGCGGTGTGTTGATGGATGGATTTTGTTTCCACTGAATCCTTGACAAAAGTACCGAGGATCAAGTTTGTATTTTAAGGGCTTCCGTGGATGCCGATCCTTTCGCCCGACTTACCGTACAATTCCAACTAAATCGTTGTGGTTAGGTGACGACGATGACTCATCTTTCGAAGGAGAGGGACTTAGAAAGATTACAAGCCCGTCATTAACTAAATCTAAAGAGAGCCATTGTAATAAACCATAGTTCTCCATATTTGATTGGTGTTTTGGCACGTGCGAGCTCACACAAAAAGTATCCACATGATATCAAGCATGTTATCTCTCATGTATATTTTTCTTGGGACGAAATTGGATATTTCGAACAGTTGCATTGAATTCGAAGGCGAAACATACTCGTTCATTTGAGTAGACTTGAGAGTGGAACGAGAATTGCCCATTGATCTTGGCTCGACCTAGCCCAAATACAAGGGAAAACAACTGTGCGAGCTTGGGGCAATGACTCCTCTCTTAGAGCTTGGAGCTACCAAGACTTGCCCGACACGGTTTCATTGTTTGGCGTATGCACGATCTAAATGAGTTTGGGTAAGCAACTTTTTCCTCGGGCTTTGGTTCGGCCCGATGCTGTTATTTGTACAGACAAAGTATAATAGTTTCAAATTCATTGTCTAGGCTGGGTAAGAATTTTACTGGTCGATATCCGACGTGGTCCGTCCATACTCGCCCATTCAATAAGTTCTACAAATAGGGAGTGTTGTTCCAGCCAAACGACTTTCTTTGAACTTATTACCCGAATTGTATGTCAAATCCAAGGGTAATCCGATCCATTTCGAGGCTGAGCATTGCCTATAACTGCGGAGAATTGCATTAAAATCAACCTGTAAATTCATGCATAAAATTTTAAAAAATTTCTGCTTCATTTTCAAAATTTGAAGATGGGCGTGCCTTTAGGGACGCTCTTAATGTGGTTGTTGGTTCTGATAAAAAAAAAAAACAAATGTGATTGTTGGAACTAACTACCGACTCTTTTTTCGTATTTCTTTCAATATTAAAACTCGAAACTTAGGAAAATTATCAACAAAATCCTAACCTATTGCAATGTGCCAGTTTAATCATAAACTTTTTTTTTTGCCCAATTCAACTCTAAACCTTTTGTATTTTGCCAATTAATTCTCAACCTTTTGCATTTATGCCAATTCAATCATTCCGATCAATTTTAACTAGAAATCGCAGCGTGGCACGACCGGCACTCACGAGGGCTGGTGAAGTTTGGCCTCACTGTTGCCTAGTCAAGCCTCGCCCTTGTAGAATTTGGCGGTACTATATCGTGGAATTCGTAAAGAAAAAAGAAGAAGAAGAAAGAATACTATATCATTAAAAACGAAAGTTGACCTGTCATTTTTGACATTGCAAATTTTGATGTTTCGCACAAGTTGTTGTTTAAACAAGGGGAGATTTCTCAAGAGTTATTTTTGCGCACATAGGTGCGAGTTTCTTCTCCTTTTGACCTTGCAAAATGTATCGTTGACTTAGAATATGCTTATTTTATTTATATCTCATCTATAGATCAACATATCACGTAGCGTGCTCGGGAAAATCGGTCAATGAAATCTTTAGGGAGGGGTATTTGGGTATTATCAGAGCACTCATCGTTCAAGTTAATAATTGCATGCAAAGAATTGATATATCTGTCAAACAAGAGAAGATTCATAACACTTTAAATGAAGGCAACTAAGTTGGGTTGACTAGATGAAGATACGTGCCTTGCAAAAATCTAAATTTCGTAGAAATTGTTGGGAGAGATTGCATATTAATTGCAAGAAAAGAGAAATAAGTATAAAAAAAGGAACAAAAGAATAATTTTTCTTATTCCTGTCTTTCGCCATGGCCATTGTCAATATAATAATTCGTTTGAATCACGGTATTTGCATCGAACTCTTTAAATTCAACCTAAAGATTGGTATTGTCGTGTGAGATGAAAATGGGAACAATTGAAAAATTTAGAAGACACAATCAGGTAACCCCCCTTAAAAACCTTTTGTCATGTGAAATTAACAATTACAAGAGTAATCAGATAAACAATTATATACATACTGACCCAATGCCACAAAATAATCAACGAGGAACTCTAGGGCACTTGCCATTCCAAATCCCATCTTTATTCCAGGGGTTCTCTGAATTGAAAGTTGTCACTTAGTAGGTTTCCATACCAAGGCTCAATCCAATTAAGTCCGTAGCGTCTACCAATTTCGCCATATAAATTTGAGTGACCCTTTCGATGATTTTGTTTTCCAGAATGGCCCTTGTGATTATGTTAATGCAAAAATATAGGCGATCGACGATCGATCGCCTATATTTTGCATTAACATAATCACAAGGGCCATTCTGGAAAAACAAAATCATCGAAAGGGTCACTCAAATTTATATGGCGAAATTGGTAGACGCTACGGACTTAATGGATTGAGCCTTGGTATGGAAACCTACTAAGTGACAACTTTCAAATTCAGAGAACCCCTGGAATTAAGATGGGATTTGGAATGGCAAGTGCCCTAGAGTTCCTCGTTGATTATTTTGTGGCATTGGGTCAGTATGTATATAATTTGTTTATCTGATACTCTTGTAATTGTTAATTCACATGACAAAAGGTTTTTAAGGGGGGTTACCTGATTGTGTCTTCTAAATTTTTCAATTGTTCCCATTTCATCTCACACGACAATACCAATCTTTAGGTTGAATTTAAAGAGTTCGATGCAAATACCGTGATTCAAACGAATTATTATATTGACAATGGCCATTGCGAAAGACAGGAATAAGAAAAAATTATTCTTTTGTTCCTTTTTTTATACTTATTTCTCTTTTCTTGCAATTAATATGCAATCTCTCCCAACAATTTCTACGAAATTTAGATTTTTGCAAGGCACGTATCTTCATCTAGTCAACCCAACTTAGTTGCCTTCATTTAAAGTGTTATGAATCTTCTCTTGTTTGACAAGATATATCAATTCTTTGCATGCAATTATTAACTTGAACGATGAGTGCTCTGATAATACCCAAATACCCCTCCCTAAAGATTTCATTGACCGATTTCCCGAGCACGCTACGTGATATGTTGATCTATAGATGAGATATAAATAAAATAAGCATATTCTAAGTCAACGATACATTTTGCAAAGGTCAAAAGGAGAAGAAACTCGCACCTATGTGCGCAAAAATAACTCTTGAGAAATCTCCCCTTGTTTAAACAACAACTTGTGCGAAACATCAAAATTTGCAAATGTCAAAAATGACAGGTCAACTTTCGTTTTTAATGATATAGTATCTTTCTTCTTCTTCTTTTTTCTTTACGAATCCACGATATAGTACCGCCAAATTCTACAAGGGCGAGGCTTGACTAGGCAACAGTGAGGCCAAACTTCACCAGCCCTCGTGAGTGCCGGTCGTGCCACGCTGCGATTTCTAGTTAAAATTGATCGGAATGATTGAATTGGCATAAATGCAAAAGGTTGAGAATTAATTGGCAAAAATACAAAAGGTTAGAGTTGAATTGGGCAAAAAAAAAAGTTTATGATTAAACTGGCACATTGCAATAGGTTTAGGATTTTGTGATAATTTCCTAAGTTTCGAGTTTTAATATTGAAAGAAATACGAAAAAAGAGTCGGTAGTTAGTTCCAACAATCACATTTGTTTTTTTTTTTTTATCAGAACCAACAACCACATTAAGAGCGTCCTAAAGGCACGCCCATCTTCAAATTTTGAAAATGAAGCAGAAATTTTTTAAAATTTTATGCATGAATTTACAGGTTGATTTAATGCAATTCTCCGCAGTTATAGGCAATGCTCAGCCTCGAAATGGATCGGATTACCCTTGGATTTGACATACAATTCGGGTAATAAGTTCAAAGAAAGTCGTTTGGCTGGAACAACACTCCCTATTTGTAGAACTTATTGAATGGGCGAGTATGGACGGACCACGTCGGATATCGACCAGTAAAATTCTTACCCAGCCTAGACAATGAATTTGAAAACTATTATACTTTGTCTGTACAAATAACAGCATCGGGCCGAACCAAAGCCCGAGGAAAAAGTTGCTTACCCAAACTCATTTAGATCGTGCATACGCCAAACAATGAAACCGTGTCGGGCAAGTCTTGGTAGCTCCAAGCTCTAAGAGAGGAGTCATTGCCCCAAGCTCGCACAGTTGTTTTCCCTTGTATTTGGGCTAGGTCGAGCCAAGATCAATGGGCAATTCTCGTTCCACTCTCAAGTCTACTCAAATGAACGAGTATGTTTCGCCTTCGAATCAATGCAAACTGTTCGAAATATCCAATTTCGTCCCAAGAAAAATATACATGAGAGATAACATGCTTGATATCAATGTGGATACTTTTTGTGTGAGCTCGCACGTGCCAAAACACCCAATCAAATATGGAGAACTATGGTTTATTACAATGGCTCTCTTTAGATTTAGTTAATGACGGGCTTGTAATCTTTCTAAGTCCCTCTCCTTCGAAAGATGAGTCATCGTCGTCACCTAACCACAACGATTTAGTTGGAATTGTACGGTAAGTCGGGCGAAAGGATCGGCATCCACGGAAGCCCTTAAAATACAAACTTGATCCTCGGTACTTTTGTCAAAGGATTCAGTGGGAACAAAATCCATCCATCAACACACCGCCATGCGAAAGAAATAACCACCCTTCTGTAAAATTAAAATAAAAAAAAAAAGCAAGAAAATCACCAACTATACTGAACCAGAAAAGCCAAGTTATAGGCTTTAGAGTAATCTTATGGCAAGAAATGAAAAATCCGATGTTAGTTCATTGTTACTTTATCACATTATGTTCATCAAAGTTAGAAAGTCTAACCCAAATATTAAGCTAATAGGTAGAGAGAGACCGACATGAGATGCTTCAATACTCGCTTGTGATATTTTAACTCCCACCTCGCATGCAAGCTGAAAATAAACTGGTTAGAATTTGATTATTATACTATGTAGCAAGTCTAATTCAAAAACAAAAAAAATGCAGGGTACTTTAATAGTCGAGAATTGACCTTACTTGCTATTTGGATTTTTCCGATCCTTTCCCATCATTTTCAGCTTTTACTTATTTATTTATTTATTTATTTTTATTTTGACTTCGTGCAAGAGCAAATACATTGATTCTGTAAATATCAGGAGTAAAAAGTCAAAAATGTTGCGTCGACCAAGCTTTACTATATATTTACCTGTGTAAATCTGACAACTGCATAATGTCAAGAAGATTTATCTGACTGGTGTTCGAGGGTCACCTCTCACCAGCGCTCGACGGTCCTCTAGGTCTCGTCGTTGCCGTAGGTTTCATTTTGTTTCTCGGCAGGTGTTCACGATTCCGAGGATTTCGGACCTAGGGACACTGCAGAACGGACGGCCACAACTCGAAGTCGTCTCTGGCTCGTCCATCGGTCGTCGTCCACTGGCGTTAATGAGTTTGCTTCTATTTTCAATGAGTTCTGTTCGTGCCCGTGAGTGTGAGTCGATGATAGCTGATGGTTGCGGCCCGGCGACGTTTGGGAGTGTCCGTCGGTGATTGTGGTACCAGTGTTAGAAAGGATGTGGCAACTGAGCTACAGCGGCCGAGCGAGATTGGAGCCGGGCTGGTGAGCCACGGTTCATGGCGTTCGGTGGTGATTCGGGAAGGCTCGATTCTGCCTGGCCGCGGACCACCGATGGCGATATCGGCCGAGCAGAGTCGAAGTTGACTGGCTTTTGGTGTTTGGGTGGCGGTTTGACGGAAAATGAGTCGATCGGCTTTGGTTGGTGGGGGAAATAGGCATTTGGTTTATTTATTTTCTGTTGACCAAACTTATTTCCTTGACCATCCATTTTCTGCCCCCCAAACACTAAAAATTGGGGAAAATATTTTCCAAGAAAACTTTTTCCCCAAAACAAACAGAGCCTACTCTCACGTGAGCCTCATTGTGGATTGAATTGAGGTGAAATTGGGCTGCGCATACTTATTTTTAGAATTGGGCCTTGAATGGGAATGAAGAACCCGGGCCTGACCCAGTTCGGGTCTGGGAACCCGGCCAAGTCCAATCCTATAATTAATTAAATAAAACAAATATTGATTAAAAAATTCAAAAAAATTAAAAACATATGAAATATAATATAGAATATAATAAAAATAAAAAATGAAAAAGTTAAAAAAAATGAAAAATATTTTGAAAAAGGTATAGATTGGGATGTTAAGTCCTGGTGTTAAAATTGGCTGAATTTGATTAAATAGCACAGAATTCAAATGGTTTTTCATGTTTTGCACATTTACTTTAATGCCGTGTCCTTGCTTGGATGTTTATTTATCTATCATTTTTCAATAATTGTTTTGTTAATTCTTTTCTAGATTTAATGTAGACTATAAATGAAATGAATTAAAAAAAAACATTGGCTTGTCAACTTAGAAATAGTTTTAATACCTTTAGGCCTTAAATTGCAATCAAGATTGCATGATATCAACTAATTAGATGGTATCAAAAGGATGCTAATCAGATGATTAATATAATCAAGTCCCCGTATATAGAATATCTGGTTACGTAAGAATCGAGATTATCCTCTCGTGTTTGAATTGGTACTAGCCAATCTTAAATGGTTAGTAGAGACTCTAGAAATAATTAGGTTTAAAGAATTTAAAATGAAATTCAATATCGTGGGAGATATTATGAACTTGGGAGAGCTCACGTGTAAATCGACGAGCCATTTGGCTTGCCTTTTGGGGAATACCCCTAAACCAATTCCCTTTCTTCGAATAGGTAGCGATAATAATAAAGTGCGCCACGACAATTTCTCTTCCTCTTCTTGGACACTGGACTATTAACAAAGACCCACGAAGCTCGAGGGCACACACTCTTTTTACTCTCTCTCTCTCTCTCCATGATCCTTTCTCTTCCTCATTTCTCTCACTCACTCTCTTGTCTCTCATGGCCTCGTGTGAAGAATCCGAGTTCGATTCCCGATTTGATCTCGAAGTAGCAACGAGGAAGCCTTCTTCTTTCGTGAACACGTCATCTAAATTCGGGCCCGAAGATGGGACCGACACTGTTCGGCCTGTTATTATGTCGTCCTCATCTCAATCCTTTGCCGAGAGGGTGAGGGATGATGGAGAAGAAAAGTCGTCTTCTGAGTCGAGTCCAAAGATCGGACTAGTACTGGAATCCGCGCTGTCTATTGTCTAGTCCGTCGCCACGCTGGCCAGTTCTCTACCCTCCCCTAAGAGGGTGAGAAAGGTGGGAAATGCCGACGACACGGCCATAGCCGTGTGCAGTTCCGTCATTCAAATTCACATTTCTCTACTTTTGAGCGGTTCCTTGTGTACCAACCCTCAAAACCTCCTGATCAAGCCAAATTTCATTTTGCTGCAACAAAGAAGACAGGTCGGCCCGTCCCTTTCCTAAGACTCTTACTCCGGTAATTTCGATGAGTAGGTTCATGCCTACCCTTCTTCGAGGAGGTGGGCACTTCACCTTCTTCAAAAAGGGTAAGCAGGTTGCTGCCTTGTCGAAATTTGCTAGAGAAAGAGTCCGAGGGACTAGGCCGACATTCTTTTGTTGCAGCTATACAGAATGTATCTTGATTAGGAGGTTCGAGTGTTTGCACAAGGATGATTGGTCACTCAATAGTGGAGGAAATAAATGAGAAGCTACTGGAGTTTTGAATGATGGAGTTGCAGGTGGCTGTGGCTCCGTTGCTATCATTTTTGGCATTCCTCGACTTCTTAGGGGAGGGTTGGGAACTGGCGGCGCAGCGACGGGCTGTACAGTGCCGGTCTCATCTTCAGATTGTGACTTAGACTCCGAAGATGATTCGTTATCCTCACTTGTCCTCGCCCTCTTGACTCAGAGTAGAGAACTGGTCGGTACGGCGGTAGGCATGATGGTGCCAGTCCCATCTTTTATTGGAGACACCGGGCCTGCACAATTTTTAGTCAAGAATTTTTTAATGCTCTGCTCAGTAAAGCTGGAAGCCATTGGTTATACCTCTACATGGGCATAACATTCTCGGAAGATCCCAGCTATTGTGAAACCTGCCACCAAATAAAGTTCGTAAGCAGATATTGAAGGTAGTATCATTCACCTGACCAGATCGGTAAAAATTAGGCCATGTAAATGAAGAACATGCAAGCCTTGATTTACATGACTGTTCCCAGCAAATACTTAAAAGTGCTAAGCATAAGAGATCCTTTTTATGCTACTTTATCAACATAGAGAAAATTCACAGGTGAAACGTCATGTAGCTCAGTCAACTAAAGCTAAGTGCTAATAAGGTGGATCCATAAGGAATCACAAATCGATTCTCTTACAATGGGCTGACACATCAATAATGAAGGGTGATGTTTGGAGTTGGACTCGGAGATTCTTCTTCCTCATCCTTCCTTGCCCTTTGAGCAAAGAATTGAGAGGGTTGAGATTGGCCGATCTAATAATATGTCGAATTTCAAAACACAGATGTGAAGATAGAGTTGGACGAAAGAGGGAGGGATACATAGGGTCTGCAATGCGCGTGCTCTCTTCTACTGTGTGTTCTCCCTTGTCTTTCCCTTTTTGTTTAGAATTCTCCCAAAAGATAATTATTATAGGCTTTTGTTCTGTAAATGGCATTACAAGATCTTCACCAGAGTTGGACGGAGAGAGATGTAGAGGGTCTGCAACGAGTTGCTTTCTTCGAGAAACTGAAGCCGGACGATGCTTTCTTGCATGTGACAAGTATGCGTAAGTAAAATTTGTTGGAGAATGAGTGTTGCTACTTCCTTATGGCGCGCATAGTAACACTTCTAAAGCAAAATTTCTGCTTCAAAAGTGTTTCTGGAGTAGAAATCTATTTGATAACGCAATTCTAAAGCAAAAATTCATTTGGTTCTTAGTTATATATTCTATTCTAAAATAACTTTTTACTCAAAAGCTATTTTGGGGAACTTTTGATAAGTAAAAAAAGTTACTTCTTATCATCAGAAGTCATTTTTTAGCCCTCTCTTTCATATTTTCTGTCTCTCTCTCGCTCGTTTGTCTCAACCAATCTGATCCGAATAGTTATTTTAATAATAAAAAAATTCATAAAATAATTAAAAATCCAAAAAATGGAAAATTCATTAAAAAAAATTTAAATGGAAAAAATCCTTAAAATATTCTAAAAATCAGAAAAATCTCAAAAATTAAGAAATGGGTCCGTCAATCCTATTTTGATGATTTACCTCTCTTTCTTCAAAAATGATAGTTTTGCCCTTATGGGCAAATCGTCTCTAAAAATACTGTAAAATTTCAAAAAAAATCACAGAAAATGAGAAATAGTCAAATTTGACTAGCCAAACCCATCTTTTGTATTTTTTTTTACT
>JAGVVM010000185.1:0-16217 GCA_019149425.1 Psidium friedrichsthalianum
CACAACGATGTTCTTGAAGTTCCAATATTTTCGATAACCTAAATGTTGCTGATTTTTAAGCTATTTCACTCACTATTGATACACGTGGATTGAGCCTCAATATAGATATCAAGCTCCCAACATGATGTAGGGAAAACTCTAACATGGGCTCGATACCAATTGATGCAGTCGGAGAAGCAAAAGATTGTGAAAAGAACAAAAACAGGGCTAAAATAGAGTTGAGTTAAAGTTGGGACACAGAAAAAATATTTTATAGTTATGAAAAACCAATCATGTTTATTGAAAGAAGAAAGCTAATGAGGAAGAGACTTAAAGACTTATTTTATACTAGGGTTATAGACAATAGACAAGTGTGATCGACAATAATATCTCCAATTTCACAATCCAATCTACTTGAACATTAACATGACCATCATGCGAAAAGACTAAATGAAAAATAACACTTACGATTACTGTTGACAGCTGAATTTAATAATTTTTTTAGAAAATTAGTAGAAAATTTATAAAAATTTATAAAATTAAAAAATCGACTTTGGAAGCCTTCGCCAAGTCTAAGGAACTAATTTGAAATAAAAAATAATTAAAAATATCAAATACTTTTTATTTTAAATCCCTTTCCATGTTGGCCAATTTAAACCTACAAAATCCAATTTGGAATTATGTGTTCCTTTACAAATGTAACTCCGATCGGGCTTAAAAAAATGCAATTTGAGTCTTTTTATTTTAATTTTTCACTTTTTACGAATTGTGACATTATCCTCTAATACCTCAATTTTCACTTTTGATCCAATAAATTTCGAAAATTTATTAATTTTTTTTAATTAGGCAAAAAATAATTTAAAAAGGGAGAGAAAAGTTGACCTAGTCAACGAGTTGAGCAGGTCAACCCAAAAACTTGCAAAAGTGGGCAGCCTCTTCGCACGACCAGTGGGGCTCCAGAAAAAGAAAAAGGCCAATATATATATATATATATATATATATATATATATATATATATATATTTTGTCGGTCTTCAACGCCGATGCCACGTGTCTACTTGAAGAAAATTCCAGAAGATATTCTCTGGATTTTGGCATTTTGTGGGCGTGGATACGGTACTATTTCGTTGCAAGCTGGCGCGGAGGGCAGAAGGTGTGTGCACAGAAGGGCAAAAGAGGATGCTCTCCAACGGCTTAAAAAAAAAAAAGATGAAAACAAAAAGAAAGGAAAAGAAAACGTAGAGGCAAAAAGGGATGGTTCTCCTTCCCATTCCATGCCACGCCACACCCAAGGCCAAAATCCTTCCATTTTCAAACTTAATCCCTCTTTCCCAGGGCTGCATCAAGGCCCCCATTTTCGGCCTTTGTGTGTTCTCTGGACAAGCAGGAACTGCAGAAGGCTCGGCCAGAAGGGCAGAGGCCAAAAGGCTGAGGGGAAGAACTTTTGAGAAAAAAACAGTTTTGTTTGGGGGGGAAGGGGAGAAACTTTTGTCTGGTTTTCTTCCCCTGGTTCTACTTCGTGACTCCTTACATCCATACAACGTGAGAGGCTCAATCGAAAGAAGGGGAAAAAAAAAAAACAACAGAGAGAGAGGGCATTGGGAAGAGGCTCTCGGTTCTCAAGATCGAAGAGAAAAAAAGAGAGCTTGAGAGCAGAGTAGACTAGAGCTTGAGCTAGAGAGAAGGTTGGTGGAGCCCTTTTGGGTGCTGATCTTTTTGGGGGGGTCTTCGCACACGACAGACTCCAGAGAAAGAGCAGGAGGAGCTCTCGACTTAGAGAGCTCGGAGAGCAAGAGCTCCAGAGCAAACAAAGGAAAAGTTCACCGAGGGAGCTATAAAAAAAAAAAAAAAGGCAGAGAGTGGTCTGGTTTTTGGTTGGGTTCTTGGATAAAAGGACAAAAAGAAAGAAAGGAGGTCTCGTGGGGAGGCTCTCGACAATTTTGGGGCTCTCTAGTTCTTCTTCCTTGCTCTTGGTGGAAGGGAAAAGAGAGGGAGGCACACTGAGGAGTTTCTGGGTGAGGGACTCTAGTCCTACAAAAAATATCGGAGAACGCAAGCTTTCTGTTCAGAAAAGGTGGGCGCGACAGAGAAGACTCAAAAGGGAGAGAGCTCTGGCCATTCATCTGATGAAGGAGATAGGAGGCTCTTTTTCGCCGAGAGAGAGCCTGACTCCAGAGAGACCCAGACGTCGGCATTCACGTTCACAACCTCGGGATCTCGCCGTGAGTTCGTTGGGATCATCATCTTCTTCCCCTTGGAGAAAGGCAAGCGAACGGGACCGCGTTGGCGTTGGTAGCGCACGAGCAGTGCTCGAGCAAGCAAGTGGGCGGCGGTACACGCCCGAGCAGGTGGAGGTACTGGAGAGGGTCTACAACGAGTGTCCCAAGCCCAACTCGCTGAGGCGGCAACAGCCGATCCGAGAGATTCCCATCTTCTGCAGCATCGAGCCGAAGCAGATCAAAGTTTTGAGGGAAAACAGGTGCAAAGAAAAGGAGAGCTCTTGAAGGAGGGAGCTCTCTGGGTGGAGTTCTTTAGCTACGAGGGAAGCGAGGATAAAAAATACAGAAGCTGAGGCGAACGAGCAGACCTAACCGCCGCAACGACGAGCATGGCCTGAGACACCGCGCGTGAGCTAGACCAGTGGCGGCGCGCGCGAGCGAACCCGGCCGCAGAGATGATGAGCATGGCCTGAGATGCCGCGCGCGAGCCGGACCAGTGGTGGCCCGTGCGAGCAGGCCCGACCGCGGCGAATCCAGCGGTGCGACGGCGCGACGAGGGGGTGACCAGCGGAGGCAGCAGCCGTGCGAGGTTGGCGATCCGTCGGTGAGCGCGCGGCGACGATGGCCGGAGAACCGAGGCCAGAGCAGAACAAGAAAGACGGGCGCGCAAGGAAGAAAAAAAAGAAAGAAGGGCCAAAAGAGATCTTCTGGGTTCATGAGATTAAGGTTTTGTCCGAAGAAGCTCATAGATGGCCAGGGAGAGGAGGAAGATAGAGAGGAACCCGAGGGTTCGGCTCCTCGCCGAGTCCCTCCTCGGGCTCGTCCATGCCCAGCACCTCCTCGTCCTCGACGAGGGTCTCCACGCCTCCGCTGCAATCGTCCTGAGAGGACGCTGAGGTAGGTGACCGAGGGCTCGATGAGTTCGCGAACGAGGCCAGCTGGACCCGAAAGAAGGAGCTCGCTACCGTCGGTGAGTGCCAATGGTCGGACATATACTGACTTTGTTCGGAAAGATGAGGCCATTCCGGGACAACTTCTTTCGGGGCATATGCATTAAACTCCATGCTCACCTGGAGGGACACGTCGTCAATGGCGTTGAGCTGGTTCGAGCCTTGCAAGACCAGTGAGCTAAAAAAAAGGGCGAAGAGGGAGTCTTGTTTTTCTCCCCAAGAAAAACCCACAGAGAATAGAGAGAGCAAGTCTGTTCTTTTGATTGGGGGCTCGTCTTCACGAGTGAAAGAGAAACAAATAGAGGAGTTGGTTCTGGGATGCTTGTTTCTGGGGAGTTGCTCGGAGAGTTCTCGGTTCTGGGCAGTGAACAACATAAAGAGAGCCTTTGGGATGGAAAAGGAGGAGTCGGGCTAAGCCATCGGAGTTCGTTAGTCAAGCGCGATCGAACCTCGTGCGAACCTCGTCGGAATCGCGACTTGCAGCCTCCGAACGGACAACGTCTCGCGGTCAAAACCGCTCAAGTAAGTCGCTTATTCCTCCTGTTGTAGCGTAGATTGTGACGCTCTAAAGGGTTGAAGTTCTATTCATTGTTTTCTTTTTTGAAAGAACGTCTAGGGAAAAGACGCTGGAAACAAAAAGAAATAAAATAAAGGAAAGAAAACAAAAGAAATGAAAACCGTGGGCACTAAAAAAAAAAAAGGTTAGGCTGCTGGGTGTTGATCCTTTGGGCTGATTGAGGGTAAGAGGCTTCATGGGTCATCGCTAATTAACCTGGGTTTAATTCGTTTTGGGCTGTGACAGGCGAGTGGGCTTAGTTCATTATAGGCTAGAGCAGAGATTGGGCTTAGATTCTGTTCTGGGCTGATTTAGCTTAGCAATATTTGGGCTGGTCTTAGAAAAATTTGAAATAGGCTTCGTGCTTGGGCCTCTCTTAAAAAAATACAATAATTTGACTTGAGCCCAAGTTAGATTTTTGTGTCTTAGACCGATTCGGGCCCTTAAGGCCCGAGTTGGGCGCCTATGGCGCGGGTCTGGTCTATTGGCCCGGTTCGAAAAATTAAAAATAATAAAAAAAAATCAGAAAATGATATTTAAACTCCAAAAAAAAATGAAAATTTCTCAAAAAATTCTAAAAAAAATTGAAAAAATTTCTAAAAAATTTCAAAAATCTCAAAAATTAGGAAATGGCCTATTTTAACTAGTCAATCTTATTTTTGATGATTTTTTCCTTTTCAATCTTTTCAAAATAACAATTTTGCCCCTTATGGGCAAATTATCTCGATAAATTCCAAAAAATTCTCAAAAATTACAGAAAATGGAAAATGATCAAAGCTTGACTAGCCAGACCCATATTTTGTATCTTTGACTCCCGTTTCTTCATGAAATGACGATTTTATCCCTTATGGGCAAATCGTCTCGGGAAAATTCAGAAAAGCCTCAAAAATTAGGAAGAGGGTCGTTTTAACCGACCAATCATATTTTTGATGGTCTTGCCCTTTCAATCTTTTCAAAATGATGATTTTGCCCTTCATGGGTAAATTGTTTCCAAAAAATCCGGAAAAATTCCAGAAAACCTTGAAATTGGGAAACAGGCACATTTAACTGACCAACCCTACTTTCAATGATTTGGGTTCTAAATCCCTTCTAAATTTATAAATTTTGAAGGGATTTAGAACCCAAATCATTGAAAGTAGGGTTGGTCAGTTAAATGTGCCTGTTTCCCAATTTTCAAGGTTTTCTGGAATTTTTCCGGATTTTTTGGAAACAATTTACCCATGAAGGGCAAAATCATCATTTTGAAAAGATTGAAAGGGCAAGACCATCAAAAATATGATTGGTCGGTTAAAACGACCCTCTTCCTAATTTTTGAGGCTTTTCTGAATTTTCCCGAGACGATTTGCCCATAAGGGATAAAATCGTCATTTCATGAAGAAACGGGAGTCAAAGATACAAAATATGGGTCTGGCTAGTCAAGCTTTGATCATTTTCCATTTTCTGTAATTTTTGAGAATTTTTTGGAATTTATCGAGATAATTTGCCCATAAGGGGCAAAATTGTTATTTTGAAAAGATTGAAAAGGAAAAATCATCAAAAATAAGATTGACTAGTTAAAATAGGCCATTTCCTAATTTTTGAGATTTTTGAAATTTTTTAGAAATTTTTTCAATTTTTTTAGAATTTTTTGAGAAATTTTCATTTTTTTTTGGAGTTTAAATATCATTTTCTGATTTTTTTTTATTATTTTTAATTTTTCGAACCGGGCCAATAGACCAGACCCGCGCCATAGGCGCCCAACTCGGGCCTTAAGGGCCCGAATCGGTCTAAGACACAAAAATCTAACTTGGGCTCAGTCAAATTATTGTATTTTTTTAAGAGAGGCCCAAGCACGAAGCCTATTTCAAATTTTTCTAAGACCAGCCCAAATATTGCTAAGCTAAATCAGCCCAGAACAGAATCTAAGCCCAATCTCTGCTCTAGCCTATAATGAACTAAGCCCACTCGCCTGTCACAGCCCAAAACGAATTAAACCCAGGTTAATTAGCGATGACCCATGAAGCCTCTTACCCTCAATCAGCCCAAAGGATCAACACCCAGCAGCCTAACCTTTTTTTTTTTTAGTGCCCACGGTTTTCATTTCTTTTGTTTTCTTTCCTTTATTTTATTTCTTTTTGTTTCCAGCGTCTTTTTCCCTAGACGTTCTTTCAAAAAAGAAAACAATGAATAGAACTTCAACCCTTTAGAGCGTCACAATCTACGCTACAACAGGAGGAATAAGCGACTTACTTGAGCGGTTTTGACCGCGAGACGTTGTCCGTTCGGAGGCTGCAAGTCGCGATTCCGACGAGGTTCGCACGAGGTTCGATCGCGCTTGACTAACGAACTCCGATGGCTTAGCCCGACTCCTCCTTTTCCATCCCAAAGGCTCTCTTTATGTTGTTCACTGCCCAGAACCGAGAACTCTCCGAGCAACTCCCCAGAAACAAGCATCCCAGAACCAACTCCTCTATTTGTTTCTCTTTCACTCGTGAAGACGAGCCCCCAATCAAAAGAACAGACTTGCTCTCTCTATTCTCTGTGGGTTTTTCTTGGGGAGAAAAACAAGACTCCCTCTTCGCCCTTTTTTTTAGCTCACTGGTCTTGCAAGGCTCGAACCAGCTCAACGCCATTGACGACGTGTCCCTCCAGGTGAGCATGGAGTTTAATGCATATGCCCCGAAAGAAGTTGTCCCGGAATGGCCTCATCTTTCCGAACAAAGTCAGTATATGTCCGACCATTGGCACTCACCGACGGTAGCGAGCTCCTTCTTTCGGGTCCAGCTGGCCTCGTTCGCGAACTCATCGAGCCCTCGGTCACCTACCTCAGCGTCCTCTCAGGACGATTGCAGCGGAGGCGTGGAGACCCTCGTCGAGGACGAGGAGGTGCTGGGCATGGACGAGCCCGAGGAGGGACTCGGCGAGGAGCCGAACCCTCGGGTTCCTCTCTATCTTCCTCCTCTCCCTGGCCATCTATGAGCTTCTTCGGACAAAACCTTAATCTCATGAACCCAGAAGATCTCTTTTGGCCCTTCTTTCTTTTTTTTCTTCCTTGCGCGCCCGTCTTTCTTGTTCTGCTCTGGCCTCGGTTCTCCGGCCATCGTCGCCGCGCGCTCACCGACGGATCGCCAACCTCGCACGGCTGCTGCCTCCGCTGGTCACCCCCTCGTCGCGCCGTCGCACCGCTGGATTCGCCGCGGTCGGGCCTGCTCGCACGGGCCACCACTGGTCCGGCTCGCGCGCGGCATCTCAGGCCATGCTCATCATCTCTGCGGCCGGGTTCGCTCGCGCGCGCCGCCACTGGTCTAGCTCACGCGCGTGTCTCAGGCCATGCTCGTCGTTGCGGCGGTTAGGTCTGCTCGTTCGCCTCAGCTTCTGTATTTTTTATCCTCGCTTCCCTCGTAGCTAAAGAACTCCACCCAGAGAGCTCCCTCCTTCAAGAGCTCTCCTTTTCTTTGCACCTGTTTTCCCTCAAAACTTTGATCTGCTTCGGCTCGATGCTGCAGAAGATGGGAATCTCTCGGATCGGCTGTTGCCGCCTCAGCGAGTTGGGCTTGGGACACTCGTTGTAGACCCTCTCCAGTACCTCCACCTGCTCGGGCGTGTACCGCCGCCCACTTGCTTGCTCGAGCACTGCTCGTGCGCTACCAACGCCAACGCGGTCCCGTTCGCTTGCCTTTCTCCAAGGGGAAGAAGATGATGATCCCAACGAACTCACGGCGAGATCCCGAGGTTGTGAACGTGAATGCCGACGTCTGGGTCTCTCTGGAGTCAGGCTCTCTCTCGGCGAAAAAGAGCCTCCTATCTCCTTCATCAGATGAATGGCCAGAGCTCTCTCCCTTTTGAGTCTTCTCTGTCGCGCCCACCTTTTCTGAACAGAAAGCTTGCGTTCTCCGATATTTTTTGTAGGACTAGAGTCCCTCACCCAGAAACTCCTCAGTGTGCCTCCCTCTCTTTTCCCTTCCACCAAGAGCAAGGAAGAAGAACTAGAGAGCCCCAAAATTGTCGAGAGCCTCCCCACGAGACCTCCTTTCTTTCTTTTTGTCCTTTTATCCAAGAACCCAACCAAAAACCAGACCACTCTCTGCCTTTTTTTTTTTTTTTATAGCTCCCTCGGTGAACTTTTCCTTTGTTTGCTCTGGAGCTCTTGCTCTCCGAGCTCTCTAAGTCGAGAGCTCCTCCTGCTCTTTCTCTGGAGTCTGTCGTGTGCGAAGACCCCCCCAAAAAGATCAGCACCCAAAAGGGCTCCACCAACCTTCTCTCTAGCTCAAGCTCTAGTCTACTCTGCTCTCAAGCTCTCTTTTTTTCTCTTCGATCTTGAGAACCGAGAGCCTCTTCCCAATGCCCTCTCTCTCTGTTGTTTTTTTTTTTTCCCCTTCTTTCGATTGAGCCTCTCACGTTGTATGGATGTAAGGAGTCACGAAGTAGAACCAGGGGAAGAAAACCAGACAAAAGTTTCTCCCCTTCCCCCCCCAAACAAAACTGTTTTTTTTCTCAAAAGTTCTTCCCCTCAGCCTTTTGGCCTCTGCCCTTCTGGCCGAGCCTTCTGCAGTTCCTGCTTGTCCCAGAGAACACACAAAGGCCGAAAATGGGGGCCTTGATGCAGCCCTGGGAAAGAGGGATTAAGTTTGAAAATGGAAGGATTTTGGCCTTGGGTGTGGCGTGGCATGGAATGGGAAGGAGAACCATCCCTTTTTGCCTCTACGTTTTCTTTTCCTTTCTTTTTGTTTTCATCTTTTTTTTTTTAAGCCGTTGGAGAGCATCCTCTTTTGCCCTTCTGTGCACACACCTTCTGCCCTCCGCGCCAGCTTGCAACGAAATAGTACCGTATCCACGCCCACAAAATGCCAAAATCCAGAGAATATCTTCTGGAATTTTCTTCAAGTAGACACGTGGCATCGGCGTTGAAGACCGACAAATATATATATATATATATATATATATATATATATATATATATATTGGCCTTTTTCTTTTTCTGGAGCCCCACTGGTCGTGCGAAGAGGCTGCCCACTTTTGCAAGTTTTTGGGTTGACCTGCTCAACTCGTTGACTAGGTCAACTTTTCTCTCCCTTTTTTAAATTATTTTTTGCCTAATTAAAAAAAATTAATAAATTTTCGAAATTTATTGGATCAAAAGTGAAAATTGAGGTATTAGAGGATAATGTCACAATTCGTAAAAAGTGAAAAATTAAAATAAAAGACTCAAATTGCATTTTTTTAAGCCCGATCGGAGTTACATTTGTAAAGGAACACATAATTCCAAATTGGATTTTGTAGGTTTAAATTGGCCAACATGGAAAGGGATTTAAAATAAAAAGTATTTGATATTTTTAATTATTTTTTATTTCAAATTAGTTCCTTAGACTTGGCGAAGGCTTCCAAAGTCGATTTTTTAATTTTATAAATTTTTATAAATTTTCTACTAATTTTCTAAAAAAATTATTAAATTCAGCTGTCAACAGTAATCGTAAGTGTTATTTTTTCATTTAGTCTTTTCGCATGATGGTCATGTTAATGTTCAAGTAGATTGGATTGTGAAATTGGAGATATTATTGTCGATCACACTTGTCTATTGTCTATAACCCTAGTATAAATAAGTCTTTAAGTCTCTTCCTCATTAGCTTTCTTCTTTCAATAAACATGATTGGTTTTTCATAACTATAAAATATTTTTTCTGTGTCCCAACTTTAACTCAACTCTATTTTAGCCCTGTTTTTGTTCTTTTCACAATCTTTTGCTTCTCCGACTGCATCAATTGGTATCGAGCCCATGTTAGAGTTTTCCCTACATCATGTTGGGAGCTTGATATCTATATTGAGGCTCAATCCACGTGTATCAATAGTGAGTGAAATAGCTTAAAAATCAGCAACATTTAGGTTATCGAAAATATTGGAACTTCAAGAACATCGTTGTGCCCACTGGTCAAAAATACCATTTGTAAAGAACACGATGTCAAGAAGAGGGAAGTTATAGATAGGACAGAGAATAAAAAAAACACCAGGGAAAAAAAGAGATGAGAGAATAAAAATGCTTTAGATGTCAATTGTTGGATAAAAGAGAAAAAAAAAAGTCAAGAAATTCAGGTGCTGAAATGAGTTTTTTCCCCATTTTTCTCCTTATCCTTAATGCATCAATTCAATATATCCACCCCTTTATATCTCATCCAAATTGTTGTAATTCATATATCAACAACAACAACAACAATGTCATACAGATTATTGTACATTTTATTTTAACACAGCGAGCATCGTCCAAGTCCTCTGTGTGTGTCTGGATCCGGGTTTGTCCATGGCCACTTGGGTCAAGCACGGGTCAACATTAAGTGGGGAGGTAGTTTATACATTTCATATGTTTCTTACTTTGCATAATTGCTAGATAATGCCATCTCAAGTACCTACAATGTCTACTCGTGAGAATAAATAAGGCCTTTAAAGCTCTTTAGGAGGGTTCAACTACTCAAAACTCTCCTATTTTGATAGTCCCTTGATGGACATTAATTGTATTGTTGATTAATACGATTGAGTGAAACAATTTTAAGAATCGTTTTCGTTTTTTTTTCCCTAGAAATGATTTTGCGCGCACTGTGCATGCGCTTTAGCATCGGGGCGTTGCTCGCTTCCTTGCACAATCCTTTGGACAAGGCAAGCGGTCCGGACTGTGACATTTTTATCAAAGCCAGAGTTATAGAGGAAGACTTCGGACTCATGATCAACACTGTTGGGAAAATCTCTTATGTTGTTTTGATGATGACAAAGACAATTCATGGCTATTAATGTGTGTATGGGTTGAGTTAATACCAGGTGATGCACAAGCCACAATGTAGATAGCATCATTATCAGTATCAAGTGTTAGGGTGTGCAAAGGAATCGGGAACCGCCCAAAACCGGACCGGAAGGCCAAGAACCGGTGGTTCTTAAGGGAATTAGTCCTGTTCCCGGATCCAAGTTATTGGAATCAATGGGTACTGGTCCAGTTGCAGATGTGGAACTGCCCACCCGGACCGTTGATGACGTGTCGCTTGATTCGAGTAGGTGATCTATTAACCTATCAATAGAAATGGAGAAATCCTATGATGCGATATCGCCGATAATGGAATCAGAATCACCAAACATGGAGGAGGCGAAGACGACTTTAAAGAGGCATCCAACAACAAGTGCTTATGGACAGCAAGCAATGAGATTATCCACTCATTTTGTTAAGTTCACCTTTGACAAGGTCATACTAGAACTGTAAGTGTTGTACATGAATTTCTGCCATTCTAACTACACGTTGAAACTTGAAATGATTCGACACATATAGGCTACTGACTAATTTTTCTGTTGGATTGCTCTCTCCTTTTGCCCATCATAACAAGTTTGGTGTGTGCGCTCTCTTGCTTACACTTCCTAACATTAATACTGTTGATTCGTTGGCTCTGGCTGGGCGTCTTTGATGAGATGTAATTTTAATTATTCCAGAATTTCTTTTTGTTGTTTAATTCTTTGTTGCATATTGCAGTGCTGGCGCATGAAGTTTGGTGGTACCGTTCCATAGATCCACCTGGGAACTGGTTCCATCGACCCACCTAAGAATCGGATCGAACTGGCAGTTCAATTTGTGGGTGGGTCCAAGAACCAATGGGCTATTCTCGATTTCAATTTTTGCGGAACCAGTCTTTAGTGGGGCCGATGACTAACATAGGAGTAGGAGGCATTAGCTAGAAATTGTAATCCAATAACATTCCTAAGCTAAGGCTTTTATACATGGAAAGATAAAATCCTCCACGCAAGGAAAGATAAAATGAGTTTGTCAACTTTGAAAACTCTCGCCGCACTTGCTAAAAGTATAAGAGTCGCTTGATTGGTGTTGATACGATTGAGAGCAATTTTTGTGGGAGATGTTTTCTCCATACACCAAGGCCAAAGACACACGTATTTAGATTTCCAAGTGAACCTTTTTGACACTTCCTTTGAAATAGACCACAAAAGCTTTATAAAGAAGATTTCTTTTCAAGAAAAAAACTGAAGGCAAAAGAAATAGTTTGCAGATAATTACACTACAAGAGAGAAAGGTTTTTTTTAAAGAAGAATGATATCCAGAAATAGACAAAAAGAAAGTAAATCTTAAAATTCTTCAATTGGTTTCTACATGGAGTAAAAGAAGAGACTATACATAACATTGAAAATCATCACGCAACTTATTATGGCATATGGAAAACCTCAAGGATCAATCATCCTCCTGTCCTTGGATTAAAACTAGGAGAGAACACTGAAGCACCACCATATAAGGTGAGTGGCAGGAAAGAAGAATGGAGTAAACCTGCTACTTTAGAATAAGTGAATGCAGTAATAATTCATTCTTGCAGTCATTAGGATGGTTGCTGGTTTTGAGTCTCCTTAAGAAACATGTGGGGAATTCAAGGAAAATGGAATTTTTTACCTCGACATGTCGGTCTCGAGTCTCCTCCGATGAGCAGAGTTTGTAACCTAGCATTGCCCTTTCCTGAACTCCAAGCTGTGCTGCTTGAACTGAAGCTTGTGCTGAAGCTGCCCCTTCCTGAATTTGACGCCGTGCCCTTTCCTGACCTTGAACCTTGCTTTTTCTTGAACTTGAAGCTGTACCCTTTCCTCGGTTTAAAGCACGTTTTGTCCCACTTCCTCTGCCTGTTTTTGTAGGTACTTGGTCACTCTCAACTGTGTCTCCCTATTCACCTGGACCACATTCAAATTCGCATAAGTTTTAAGAACCGCATCGTTAAGAAAGGCAAATCTGCAGTCCTTACAGAAGAAAGGTCTCTTTGATCCTCAACTTCAGTTGTAGCTATGCAGGATCTCTCCTAATGTTCAACTCCTTCGTAACTTTGGCAACAAGACGGGCGACATCATTTTGGTTGTCGTCCTTCCTATTTTTATGCTCTTCGTTTTCCCTCCATCAACGCTGCCATATTGCTCAATTATTCCATCCCTCATCTGCCTCACTATTTCCCGTCATCTCAAAACATTCAGCATTGCCCAACTCTGACCGGAATCATCAATGGAGGAGGATGTTAGAATTATCACATCAAGTACAATAGGCTCTCGAAAAGTGATCATTTTCATGAAGGCAACATGAAAAATAAAATAAAATAGATTCACCTGAATGCATCCCTTTTCTTGATCTCGCCAACTTCGATGTTAATTATTAAAATTAGTTAAGAATATTTGGCTAACCAAAATGAGTCAATCTATTTTAGTAAGTTTCAGAATAGTATGTAACTTTCTATAATTTATGTAGTTTTACGGATTAATATCATCCAACTGATTTAGAGAAAAAAAAAAGTCGATTTTCAAACTTGTGCATTCACACATGTCAACTGTATATTGATGAAGATGTTGCACCTTGTTTGATGTGTCCAGAAGAATCTCCTCTTTGTAATGCTTCCAAGAGATTCGAGATGGGTGGCTCCGAGTAGAATCTCTAGTAAAGTACCCACACCCCAGTATATGGATGAGGCAATCATTGGTTTTTTTGTGCAAGATGCATCAATCAATCTTCTCAGTGATGAACACTCCTGTACATCCAAGTTTTTATTGGTAAGTACATGACACCGTTGGATTACCAATTCCTCTAGGTTCTTCCAGCATGATAAACCGCCCATTTTTCTCCGAGATTTACATCCAATAACACAGAAGGATTCCAATGATTTCGACAGCACAACTTTTATCTCGACTAGCTCTGGACAATTTGACACATATGCTTGCCTTAGCTTCTTTAATGACAAAGAATGGATAACCTCTGAAGCAGTTTACAACCGTCAACAGTTAAGTTCTCCAGACTTGGAAGTCCATCAAGTGGAATGTCTTCCACTTCACCATGATAGAACTCTAAAGCGGACAGATTTCTCACTCTCAAGTAGGAGGGAAGTAATTTTGCCTACTGATGCTGAGGAATGGTAACTTCATCTCAGCAGAGAGGGCGGAAACTGCACGAGAGTTTCTAGGTCTAGGCAAGACAAGACAAAGTAAACTTTTCTAGATGAGAGAGAGAAAGCGAACTCTGGAGGTGCAGGGACGCTGGGCAGATGTAAATCTAAACTTTTCGGCTTAGATACCCTCCCAATCCAACTTAAGTTGCATCCGGTGCTTAGGCTTGATTTCCCGTTATTACCAGAGCCATCACTTAGTAGCAATTCCACCAAATTAGTAAGGATAGACAGATTGCGGACTGAGAGCAACGATTTAGATTCAAGAAGTAAACTGGTCAAGCTTGTGGGAAGCTCAAGCATCCCTTGAATCATATGACAGCCTCTTAGATTTACGTTTGCAGGTGATTAAGTATGGTGACTGTTCGTGGAATTCCACTCATATGGTGTCCGTCAAATTTATGATTTTTATAAATGACAATTCTTCAATTCTGACGGGAATTTCACCTTTTATTTCAAAATGCCCAGAGAGATCAAGTTCTTCAAGATTTTTCAACATGCTAATGCTATTAGGTAACTTCCAAACAAAATGCACCGGATAATATGATCCTTTTTTCGATAACCGTAATATGCGTAATGATTTCCACTCTCTAGTGAAGTTTGGAAGTTCCCTATCCTCGTGTGTGTGTGTGTGTGTAAGAAGAAAAGACTCAAGTTTCACTAGTCCTTGGATGGAGTTCGAAAGTTTGGCGATGCCCGTGTGTGTAAGTTTAACCCTCTCAATGAGGTTAAATTCCCAAGTGAATTGAAAGTTCCCTCAACCCATAACTCCCCACAATGACAAGTGCTTAAGCTTCAGTAGTGCCCCCACTTCTTTAGGCAAATCTTTAAGATCCTGCACCATTCAATCTCTAACTCAATTAGGGACTGTAGATTTCTAATGAAGCTTTCAATTTTCTTTAGCCTGTTGCAGTGTGCAAGAGTCAACCTCTCTAAATGCAAGCATTATGAGAAATCTGGGATTTTTGTTATTCCATCACATCTGGTAAGAGATAGAACTTTCAAATTTTGTGCCATATGTAAAAATGGATGGCATATCAATGGTAAGAACTATTGCAGCCTACCCCTTGGGACTATTAGACAAGAATTTAAAAATGTAAAATTCCTTGATCAAATGCCATGCTTTTGAATTATCCGGGAAGCCATTCTTGTCAAGTTAAAAACCATAAGATGATCCAGATACAGATTATCTGCCCTAAAATCCTAATGAGGAAAACGCCAAAAATCTATCTTAACATTGAACGACACTTTGCGAAGTCCTCAGCATAAGTTCCATTACGTAACTTGGGAATTTTAGGTTTGGTAACCTTTCAACTCATCATTTGCAATCATATGGAGTCATCTAGTCCATCTCAATCAAGCGCTTGAACCTTGTCATTCCTCTGCAAGTGAAAATTTGAAGAAGTTTTGTCAACTTCCAACTACTAAGTTTTACAACTCGAATGGGCAGGAAATAAATCATGAAGATCATAAACCCATAGGAATCCTCAAAACCATGATATACAACTTGTATTTGAAAATGGAAGTTTCTTAATTACTTACCTCTTGGGTTCTTATGATTTTAGTGGCCCTCTTTTGCAATTCATGACCTTCTCTGCCTTCCAGATCACTTTGACTTTCTTGATGAAGAAATTTGCCTCCTAGGTCTATTATTAGATCATTCATCCAGAATTATTGTTGTCTAGTATCTTTATCAAGCACCTTACTGGTGAGGACATCAATTCCTCTTTGGAGTAAAGTTGACAACCTCCCCTATGTATTGGTTGGTCTTATTCTCATTGAAAAAGAAGCATGCAATATCGAGGAAATTTTGTTGTTGATATTTGTTGAGGTCATCATAGATAATCCTCTACTTCCTTATGTTCTCTTCCTTAGGTACATCTCTTAACCTGACCATGTCTCTTCCCAAAAATGCTTTGGTTTCTGATTAAGCAATGAACTACCACTTTAATAGCCAAAGGAAGCCCTCCCGTGCTTGAGACGATATCACTTGAAAGCCCATGATAATTGTTTTGAAGGAAAGTCTCTACCAAAGACATGCCCGAAAAAAAGCTAAAGTGCCAGACCATCATCCCCTGATCTTTAGCATCTATATGGTATAATTTTTACCGCTTCAAAGCCCTCAACTTCGCAGAATAGTTGTGTTTCTCGTTGTAATAATTAGCCTAGATCCTAAATGTAATGATGATTTCCTATTAGTTTATTATGTGCTCTCTATTGTCAAATATCGTCCAGAACTACAAGTACCTTCTTGGAGTGTAAAGGTGTTTCTTCAATCCTCCTCATTTCTTGTTCACCATCCTCGAGTTTTTTGCAAGACCCAGAACCACACTGTCGGCCAGTACTTTCCTCTACAGCTAGATTTAAGCTGTCCTTGGTCGAGAGCGCACGGGCTTTCTTCTCAGAACGTACAATCAAGGAAGCTAACCTACAACGACTTTTCAAAGTGATAGAGGATAGCTGGTTGGGGCTCTGAGGTGAGGGAAAAGGGGGGGGGGGGTGGGAAACACGGGGGGGGGTAGGGAGGCTGCGCTTTAAATCGGCGCGAGCGCGGGTCTGGTAGGGTTATCACCGGGTGGCGGGGGAGAGGCC
>JAGVVM010000186.1:0-14057 GCA_019149425.1 Psidium friedrichsthalianum
CTCTAAAAATGTAAAAATGGAAAATTAAAAAGCTAAAATGGAATTTCTATAATTATTTAAATAATCTAAAAAATGAAATTAACAATGAAACCCTAGATTCCAACTTAATTTTTCAAAATTTATTCATCAAAAATGAAAGGAAAATTAAATTAAAAATATTTACTATTTTTTGTAATTTTCTAGCCTTAAATGATATTTTTTATTAATTTTTTAGTATTTTCCTAATTTCTGAAATATTAAAAATGCAAAAAATGAGGAAAATTATTTTTGGTCAAAATTGGTTCCCTAAGCTTGGCTAAGGCTTCCAAAGTTGATTTTCAATTTTCTCATTTTTTATTGATTTTTTATGAATTTTGAAAACAAAATGCAGAAAAATATGAAAATATGGAAAATTATTTTTTGTCCAAATTGTTCCCTAAGCTTGGCCAAGGCTTCCAAAGTTGATTTTTCAATTTCTCATTTTTATTGATTTTTTATGAATTTTTGAAAATAAAATGCAGAAAAATATGAAAAATATGGAAATTATTTTTGCTCAAAATTGGTTCCCTAGGCTAGGCTGAGGTCCCCAAAGTCGATTTTTCAATTTATGAATTTTTATGGATTTTCTAAAATAAAATTTGAAAAAAATAAAATTGGCTAAAAATGTTCATGTTTTAACATAAGATTCACATATCCGTGCAATCTTGATAAAACGTTGGTCTCTAGCGATTTTCCTAACTCATGGAAATATACTTGCTCAAGGGAATGAGACAAATTGTTAGCCATGTTATACTAGTGAAAGAATATTCCGACATTTGAAGAGATTATATTAACTATTGATATACAACTCGTAATAACACCCTTTTTAGCGTGGATAACAGAAAAAAATACGGAAAGAGAATAGAGGCAAAAAATTGGAGCAAATATCGATAATTTGCACTTGTAAACGAAAGAAAGGTTGATGCATGTGAGGACCGAGCTCATTAATAAATTAGAGTTCAGCTGAGGGTGTCATTAGCAAAATATGAGAGTCTTGATTCTTCTATTTTTCTCTGCTTTTTGAGCGGCATGCAACAAGGCCCCTCATAAAAGGGTCCAAGATTTGGGTGCATGGTCCACAAAAGACAAACGGCGACAAAAAATATTGTGAGATCTACTTTTTCGAGAATTTGTGGCTCACGACATGTTATTATTTTCACAGTCGCCCGAAAAAGTTATTATACCAGCAAAGCTCTAAGGAAAAACCCAATCACGTCATGTGATTGCGCACCATAAATTGACCATCTGTGCAATTTGTTCCATAAAGTCCATGTATACGTATACCCACAAGAAGATACTTACGCTAGACATGTACCGTGGTCAACCATTTGCAGTAACCAAACCAAAGGCATAAACATAAACTAATCATAAGTACGATGCTTGTCTTTTAAGTATCTGGTAAGAAAAAAACGCAATCAAAAGCTGGCATCCAGCAACATATAGTAGTATCCTTCCTCAACGCATGGCATTCCCCAAACACTGCTCTCTTCTTCCGTCTTCCTACTCTGAAACGGCCACAAGAAAGCCAGCAAAAGGGTCACAATGGATCGACAAATCGGCGACAGTTAATTGGCACAATCAATATAAACGTAGCCAAAAAAGGGTTTTGCCGATTACCGCCGTAGTTCGAGGGCTGGAGAAAGTCCTGAAGGTTGGGCTGAGCCGGCTGGAGGCGGTACGGCTGAAACTGCGGAGGGAGGGTTGCGAGCTGAAGGACGCTGCTCGGCTGCTCTTCTCCGTAGAAAGGGAATTGCTCCAGCACGTGCTGCGCTTCCTCCGGCTTCGGCACTCCTCCACCCTCCTGTTGATGCTCCATCGCCATCTGTTGCTGCCTAATCTATTGTCGGCATCGGTGTCGACATTGACCATGCAATGAGAAACATGTTTCGATAAGTTCTCATTTTTCCATGACAAGATTACTCTCCAAAAGGAAAAACAACTCATAACATATATGTGAAACACCTTAATATACAAGCTAAAATTGGTTTAAAACATTTCTCAGGACATTTTGCTAGGGTTTCGGCTCAATACATATTTCGATTTTGCTTTTACGACATAATAAGAGAGTTTGGACGCTAAGCAACTGAACCAAACATCTTTCACTTTAGTTTTATTTGCACAGCAGCTGTGCAAAGTATTTGCCAGTGGCACTTTTAACTCACCAGATGATATATTTGATCGTTTTCATCCTGCAGCATTTTCTCCTGGACATTGTAGCCATTGTCACAAATGTATGAAACTTTGATTCCTTCTTGATATAAAACAGAAAAGAAATGCATGTAAACTTAAATTTACTTGGGAGAGAGTGGACAGTCGTACCTTTCTCCGCAGATTTTCTATTTGCTGTTGCATCAGCTCAGACTGAATAGTACCCCGGAAATCAGGGACAACAGGTCGATTAGTGTGTATACACATGGGTCAACAATTTGTACAACATCGCAATTGGACCGTGCGGACCGATTAAGTTAAGAGCACTTCATAAGTAAGCAATTACAACCCGTCGGTCCAGTGGTTAGCTTGTGTTAATTGAATGATAAGTAGAAGAGAATGCAAATTCATCCATGAAAGTGTCGTGGGCGCCATGACATAATCGAAAAACTGTGCCGTTGGAATAATGAGCAAATCTAAATGCAAAAGCAGAGAAGTACATTTATTTCTCAGTTATTGTGCTACCCTTTTGGCTTCAATTTTGTACCGAGATCTTTCAAAGTTTAACCATGATGTTCTTCCTCTAGATGTTAATCCCCGACATGATCTCGTTCACCATCTAAAAAAATCTTCTGAACAGCATAATTAATGTGAAAGGCGGCATGATATGCTCAGCCCCATTACCTTCCTTGCGCGGACCTTGTTGATGGCACACTCGAGTTGCTGCTCCATGTGATCGAAATCCTCAATCCGCATGTTGGTCAGATCGCCGGCGGTGTATCGCTGCACGCTCAGTTGAAGGCTACGTGTTTCTCTCCGTATCCTCCTCAGCTCATTCTGAAGCTGCTCCTGCGAAAAGGTGTTTGGCGATGTGTGAAGATGATTAATCATCTGTCTTTTGCATAATTCTCTTTAGGGGAGAGCAAAGAAATTCCCATGGAAATTTACCTGCTCATTGTGCTCCACGATCTGAGTCCCCTTTTGGCCGTGATACTTCCTTATGATTTCCTGCATGCTGCAGATTCAGATAACCGAATGATGTAAGAAAAACCCATCACTCACCATTATACATGACTGATTTCTGAGTAAATTTGTTGAATAAGATGAAGCATCCATCCCTGCTCTTAAGTAAAATAAATTGTTTACATAAATTCGAAATGCAAATTAAATCAAACCAACAATTATCAAAAAAGAAATTAGATGGAAAGTTATTGCCGTCGATCGAATTGTGTGACGAATGTCATCTAATGAACCCACGATAAATTACTGAACAACCGGGCATGCTAACTCAAGTTATAAATCTCAAAGCAGTGAAAAGTCATTTACAACAGGATAAAGACACTTTGATATGTACTAGATATTTGTTCTTTCACGTTTCTAGTAACCAATTTAATCAGGAAAAATATCTGATTTCGTGATTCTCCAGTTAAAACTAATCAATTTATCAATATATTCCATCCATTTAAATTTGAGTAGCTCGAACACATAGATACATAATTCTAGCTAAAATAGAGACATACGGTGAGTATTAAGGATGAAATTGAGGAAAGTTGTCCGAAGAAGGAACCCTAGCCGTGGCCTCCCAAGAGAGATTCAATAAATGGGAGTAATCATCACATACTTGATGCAGGCCCTTCCCCCCAAAAACCCCAATTCTCTCCGCAATAAAATGGATGAAAAAAAAACAAAAACAAAAACCTACGAAAATGAAAAACGTTCTGGGATTTTTCCTAAAGGCCGCAGATGCAACTTAGGAAAAGCAAAGGAAAAAAAAAAACAGGTTCATGTATAGATAGATATATCTAATATTGCAAGTATCCATTACTGTAAAGGCCAAAGGGTTCTTACTAAACAACAATGATCTGAAAACAATGGAAGTTAAAATGACCAAACTAGGAAATTAAGCTAGGACCATGAAAACAAGAAAAAACAGATTCACCTCGTAGACTGACTGCAGTAATCGAAGAGCTTTCCCGAGCTGGAGAAGATGATGAGCCCGATCTGCGCGTCGCAGAGGACGGCCAACTCGTGGGTCTTCTTCAGCAGCCCCGCCCGGCGCTTAGCGAACGTCACTTGCCTCGTGGTCTTGTTCTCGATCCTCCGGATTTCTATCTTCCCTCGACCCATTTTTCCAGCGGGAGGCTCTCACTCTCGTGTTCTTGCTTTACCTTGCTGGTTGGTTGAAGCTGGAAAAAGAGAGATTTTTACCCGTTTTAGCTTCCCCAAGTTTCTAGGTTATATATTGTTGCAAGAAGAAAAGCCAATGCACTACTGCTTCAGCTCAGATTTAGGGGTGCATCTCCATTTTTCGATATGCAAACAGGATTAAATGATGGAGTCGAAGAGACAAATTAAGGGCTGTCATCAGAAGTGGAAACTCATAGCTTCCAAAAAACCCTAGTTTGCTTGAGAGAGAGAGAGAGAGAGAGAGAGAGAGAGAGAGAGAGATGGTATTACCTTCTTCTTCTCCTTCCCTTGCTTGTGGGATTAGAAGACGAGCCTGAAAGCTTTGTCTTATGGAGTTATTGAGCTGGGCAACTCTCTATTATTAGACCGACTTTAGGTTACTATTCACCAAAGAGCCTCTACCTGGCTTAACCCCAAATCATGCAAAAGGTCTGAAGTTTCACATGTGAGATTCTGATCGAGGATATGAATTTATTTTCAATTTATTTCACCAAAGTAATGATGATAAGAATGTCACAGAATGCATGTGGTTGGTGGCAAAGAAAAAGAAAAAAAATAGATAGTTTCCATCTCATATTATCTTGGCTTTTAATTTACAGACATGCTCTTGTAATTATATCCTTTCAAAGAAGAACATTGTTAGATTAATGGCCTTGAAATAATTGGAATTAGGAGACCAGTTTAGCTAGGTATATGACAAAAGATCATGGGAGCAAACATGCTTCAGCAAATAAAAAAGTTTAGCTAGGTATTTTTTTTTCTTACCTAGACTAGAAAAAACTTTAAAGAGAAACATACGGTATGCAGAAACATAAGACGTCTCTTTCTTAATCATGTTCCTTTTCGGCACCTCGTGAACTGGCATCACCCCAAGTTTGCACAGGTATCATACCCGCGTGATTTAACTTTGAAAGGAGAAAACTTGCATGAATATAGGTTGTTGGAAGGACTTAGGTCGGACCCAGCATCGACTGATTCTACATATTTCGGCATCAAATCACAAGAGATTAGTAATTCTTAGGATCAAATTGTTAAAACCGATTGAACCCTAAAAGAAAAAGACTCCAAGGAAGTAATCGTGGTTATCTCATACATTTTTTTCTTTTACGCTGCATAATTACTGCATGGTGATGATGGCACCATGTGGTAATGTTTAATACTTGGCATGATTAAGTAATCTTTCGCTATCACCTAGTGAAGGACGAAGGAACAAAAAGTGGACGTCATACTGCAACTAGTAACCACTCTCCCTCATGCTCTGGTCCACGATCCTAGTGGGGCTTTTATGAACTTTGCCAATTCTAGGGCAACTTTGAAACGTGGAAAGAAGGCCAGGTTTCCATGAATGGGAACCCCAGCTGCCCAAAGTTTCCGTTTTTCGAAACGGCAAAGTGCGTGAATCTGAAGTTGGTAGTGCCTGTGAAAGCTTTCAGAGTCAGTTCTTCTGGTTCGCTTTACTGATTAAGCATGGTTGCATCTCAAAACAGCTGCATTAACACCCCATCAAATGTTTGTGCTTGTGATGAAGGAAACAAGCAGTGTTACTAGGACGATGTGCACTCGCATTTGGATTAAAGTAAGCGGTACCGACACGCCATCCTCAGAAGCACATAAGATTCGACCGAGGAGAGACTACCCGATTTGGTTTCTCCGCGTTGTTATGTGCTGGACAGACTTCCAAGCAAGTTCAAACAGAAAGACTTGAGAAGTTTCCCAGCACTTAAGTTTGTTCAGAAAAGGAAAATAGGGGCTGTGAAGTTTTGTGACATGCTTCTGCGGTCAATATCTTGGATGTTAGAAGCAAACCAAGAGAAGAATTGGATGTTAGAAGAGGACTTGGGATAAAGGCAAGGTTTTAGAGTCAGCAAGGATTGGTATCGATGGAGACTGACCTGACAGGTTCTGTTTGAGGCCGGTTCTCGTCACATGAGAATCGGCTCGGTTCTTGACTTTGAAAAGTTGGAATTGGCCGAGACTGATTAGGTCCTCGGTTTTCACGTAGGAACCGGAGATTGTGACCAAGATTAATAACAGGCTCAACCATGTCGGTTTCCTGCTAGGCCAAGATAAATCCCAGCTGTTGCCCGGCAGAATCAACTATAGAAGTGATTCTCCGACACGAGCATTAAAGGACCTAATTTTGATCCAAATTATCTTGAGATCATTAATTTCAATGAAAAAATATCAAGTTCATCTAAAAGAAGCTAGTCAACCACTTCGCAGTTTTAGGAGATACCCAGTAAGAAGCGTATCATCCAAAAAGCCTCACACACATATACGAAAGAATACCTCACCTAAAAAAGCCACAACGAGAGTCGATGCCTACACATATGTGACTCCTCATGGCAAACCAACACACGGTTCTGGAGCAGTGAAAGACAAGGAAAGTCTGCAATTAATCTCTTGAAATGGAAAACACTTAGGTTATTAGTATTTTTTTGTTTCTTGTACCTTAAATGCATCGCAACGGCATATTGTTTGAAATCCATCTTCCACATCGAAGTCCCCTTTTGGATGATGATCAAAGCATTAAAGAGAGTCCATAGCATGTGATTATAGGCCAAGAAGACCCTCAAAATTTGATATTTCACAGCAAGAGGTTAAAGACTGATTGGTTTTCTCTGAAAAGGCTTGGTGCATAGTCAATTTCGCCTAATGTTTTATCATATCCCATTTCCCGAATCCAAAGTAATGATTTTGCGAGAATGCGACCAATATTTGCCACCTTCTGTAAGTGTGGCTAAGGATCTTACATTTTATACTATGTAGATGTGTATTCTATGGACGTTTATATTAGTTCCTGCTGTCAAGTGATACAGCAAAAACAGTACATAAGCTCATCACACTCGCTATAGCTTGTTGGTGAGTAAGCCTTTGCTAGATCTAGTTTTATATACAATCTCAAGAAGTTCTGATCAAGTATTAACCCTAGGGAACAAATTACGAATCATTGTGATCAACCCTTTGTTTGCCTAGAACTGAAAGCTGTAGTCTCATCGTGTCCATTTCATTCTAGGTGGCCTCCAACTTTTCTCGTAAAATTCAGCTGCTTCCTAATCTCATTTAACGACAAATCAAATGTGCTAGACGTACGTGAGTGCGCACGAGCAAGGTTGAAAAAATTTTAAAGATGTTGAACCGAATTATGTAGTTTCTTGATGGGGACCTACGCCTGCAAATTCGAGGTTTAGGTGGGTGTGATCTTGAGACAAAGCTGTTACCTCATTCAGAAGTAAGGTGTTGCCCTTTGGTCTTAAGGCAAAGAAACACTCTTTTTCCCATTTCACACGAAGGATATACATGTACATACAATGCAACCCAGAAGAAGAAAAAGAAATTAATTGGAGTTCATAAGATATTGAAGCGTTTCCATTACCAATTCCACAAGATTTTGAGATATGAAATGCGATTGAGCTGGAAAAAAAAAACAAACCCGAGTTAAGGAACACTTGTTAGAAACATCTATATTTGGAAGTACGAAGGTTGATTATCTAGATTGGTCCCCCCACGGCTGCTTTTGCCATCATCACTCTCACCCCAGCTAGCTTATGCCCTCCAGTCCTACTGCAAAAATTTCAAAACCATAGCTTTCCCAAGCCTGTGTGAACGTGAAGCTGCATGAATGTGAAGAGAACGCCAACACCAGGACTGAATCGGCACGTCCAGGGAAAGCAAGGACCAAGAGAATTTGTGCTTTCGTCTGAAAATGGAAGGCAGTTTCACGTCGACTTCAACATCTTCCCCTTTCCATGACCTTTCCAGGCAAATAGAGCTACTTTCATACATATATAAGACATAATTTTGGCAATAAATTGTAGTGCTTCAGTTTTTCATTCAATAGATAGAATAGAAAATGGAAATTTTGATATAGCATAGCATGCGCTGCTCCAAATAGAACTTTGAAACATAGATAAATATCTACACGTGGTTAATAAATAAAAACTTGATTACTATGTTACGCCCTTCGATCGTATTCTATTAAAAAAAGGTAAAATAAAAATATCTCTCCATCGTGGGGTGTAGAAGGTTTTAATCCTTTTGTTCTAGGAGGAATAGCCTCTAATTATATTGCAGCGGGTACTTTAGGCATATTAACAAGACTCTTTCATCTTAGTGTCCATCCGCCCCAACGTCTATATAAAGGAGTGCGCATGGGCAATATTAAAACCGTCCAAAAAAAAATCTATTGCAATTGTGAAAATTCAGTCTTAAATCTTTTTTTTTCCAAGTTTTTTGGTTGCATTTTTTATCAATTCAATCTATCCGACCAACTTTGACCAGTCAATGCTGACTTGAGCACTGCCCAGCAGCATTGGCTGGCACGGATGTCACAATTTGTAATAATCTTTTAATATTTTTCAAATTTCATTTTATTTTTTGATAATTTTCATATCAGCACCGACCAGATGGACTAAATTTGCATAAATGCAGAAGGTTTATGACTCAATTGATAACAAAAAAAATTTAGGACGCTGTTCGTCCTTCGTTGCTGTTTTTTTCTTTGTTCTCTGTTTCGGCCCTTTGTTTTGGCCGCTGTTTTTCTGGTGGCCTCTGTGGTCCCTTGTGTTGTTCTTGGTTTTGTTGTTTCCGCCTTGTGCGGTGCTGACCCTGGTCTGTATTTTGTTGGGCCTGACACCCTTGCACCCTCGGGACAGTTTGTGTAACCCTGGGTACGAGGTTTTGTGTCTGGTTTTTTTGTACTTGCGCTATGATTAGCTAATATATTCTTACCTTACCCAAAAAAAAAATTAGGATTTGTTTGATAATTTTTTCAATTTTGGGAGGCATGACATTGAATTTGTTTCTGGCCCAGTGTTAACTGGGCTATTATATTTAAATTTAATAATCATCACCATTATCATTCTTCTGCCACAAATGGATGGAGTCTTTCTTGTGCACTCATCTACCAAATCATGAAATTTTGTGAACCCCTACACTTACAAAAACTAGATTAGATGCAGACTAGCCACGAACAACATACAAAATGATTAGGTATAAATGATCAACCAAAGATGCAACCATTATCAATTGAAAAGTTTGCATCGAAATGTGTTTGGAAGTTGGGTACGTGACAAAGTGGTAGCACAACTTTCATTGGCAAGATAAATTATTGGGAATCATTCATGAAACACTTAGAAAAAATATGATCGATAATGGCAATTTTTCATGTTTTTATAACATTTGAAGTCCAAAAACTTGATATCACATTCGTGTCCATGGATGACAAGGATGCACTTGTCTATATAATGCAACCTGCGAACCGTGAAAAACCTAATGCTAAGTACGTAAGAAGATGTGGAAGCTTTCCCATTACCAATTCCACATGATTATGGGACAAGGAAGGGAAAAAATTACTAAAAATGTCTTAAACTTATTTTAATTGTGCCAATTCAATTCTAAATCCCTTTTTTTAGCCAATTTAGTGCTAAATTTTTTTTCATTTGTACTAATTCAGTCCATCAGCAAGCATTGACATGGACCTTCTCTTTTAATGATATTTTAAATTTTTCTATAGTTCTTGCTTTTTTTTCTTTTTTTTTTCTTTAGTCCCAGGACCTACGGTCGAGAAGCCCTCACCGACGCTGGATGAGGGCGTCGCAGCCCTCACTAGTCACTGGCTAGGGCGAGGCTAGCAAGGTTCGTCGGCCAACATTGGCCAGATGGACTAAATTAACACAAATACAAAAGGTTTAGAACTGAATCGACACAATTGTAATAGGCCGACTTTTTTTTGTAACTCTCCCGAGCTAGAAAACAAACCCTAGCTAATTTCTGCCGTCAGTTTTGTAACATATCTTTTGATCTAGCTTCATTCCAACGAGACCTTGAGACGAGTCCACTCAATATGCTCATGAAATTAATAACTATTTCTCCGGGGAAAAAAAGAAACAATCATCAATTTCGCCAAAGTTCTATCGAAACAGCGTATTCTGTCCTCCGTATCTCTTTTTTTTCTTTTTTTTTTCCTCTGGTATCAGGCTATCAGCTCATACTATTGTTAATCTCGTGCAGAACTGCAAACAAAAGCCTTTTGCTCGAGCCTGCGTGCACATGAAGCTGCATGAAGTTGCTATGAAGTTGCAGAAACAATCATTACTGAATTCAGAACTTCCAGTCAAAGCAAGAAACCAAGTGAGAAATTTGTGTTTCCGCCTAAAAACGGAAGGCAGTTTCACGTCAACTTCAAACCTCTTCCTCTCCACCAAAATCGATGAAACTTCGTATCTCTTGTCTGGTCCGACGTATGTGAAAGAATTTAAGGATTTTGGTGACCTAACTACCTAGGTTTGTTACTGCAGGTCATGAGATTATGTTCTAGCTATGAACATTACATTCTCCAAGAAAAAGTAAAAGTTGCAATTAGGTATAATTGATGAACCAAAGATTGGAATATGGTTAAGTAGCTTTTAAGTTTGCCAATTCAATCTTAAAGCTTTTGCATTTGTGCTAATTCAGTCATTCCAATCAACTTTGGTTAGAAATCGCTGACATAGCCAATTTTTAGTAATATTTTCATATTTTTTTCAAAATTTTCCTTTTTTTTTTTTCACTTTCCTTGGTTTTCTCTTTAACAGTCGCGGCCCTTGCCCAACCTCCCCCAGATCTAGCCGAGGCCAACACAAACTATTAGCAACAATAGCCTCACCCAGACTATCGCAGTCGCGATAAGCTGGGCGAGGCTAGTCTCACTAGCCGTGACCAAGCAACTTTGCTAGATCTAGATGAGGGCCGTCACCCCATCCTCGCTCGGCTAGGCTTCGCGGCCCTCGCCAGAGGCCAATGAGGGCCAAACAACCCTCACGCAGCTGCCAGCGAGGGCTCGACAACCCTCGGTAGCACTGCCAAAGAGAAAACAAGAGAAGAAAAAAGGAAAAAAAAATTATAAAATATATATTAAAATATTAATACAAATTGGCCCCATTAGCGCGGCTATGTCACTTTAGCAGTTTCTGGCTAAAATTGACTAAAATAATTGAATTGGCACAAATGTAAAATGTTATAACTGAATTGGTAAAAATGTAAAAGGTACAGGACTGAATTGGTATAAATACAAAAGGTTCAGGACTGAATTAGTACAAATGCAAAAGGTTTAGTTTTTTAGTTTTTATTTTTTTGGGATAATTTTCGTTAGTTAAGTAGAAGGTTTGCATGGGGATGTGTTTCGGAATTTGAGGACGAGATGAAAGTGATTAGGTGTTGGGTAAACATGGAATGAGCGGAAGCACTACTTTCATGATGGAATGGTGGAGTTTTTCAATTTCTTCTTAATAATTTAGAGTCCCAAAAGTTGATATTGCGTTCATGTCCATGTATCAATCGATAGAGATAGCTTGAAGTTCCCCACGTTAGAGGAAATCATAGCCATCTAAGGTGAGCCTCACCATTCGTTAGCCATTTGCTTGTAATTTTAAAGTGTTCATATCGAAAGCGTAAGCTAAAACATTAACGTAATATGTAAAAGGGCAAAAAACCACTCAAAAAAATCAACTATGCCTGTTGTGACGGATTTATCCTAGAAATTTTCTTTTGCGATATAACGAAAAAAACCAGACTCGTACCTATATGACGAAATTTACCCTCCGTCAGATGACTTTACATCCAAGACAACGTCGTTTTCATTTTACTAAAGCCATGTGTACATAACAAACAAAACAACAAACATCTTAAAAAAATAAAAAAAAACCCAACTACACCATAAAACTACAAAACAAAAAAAAAAAAAAAAAAAAAAAAAAAAAAAAAAAAAAAAAAAAAAAAAAAAAAAAAAAAAAAAAAAAAAAAAAAAAAAAAAAAAAAAAAAAAAAAACAAAAAACAAAAACAAAGGAGGCCAAAAAACCACTTTGAAAAAAAATTCAAAATAATGTTCCGTTTCGACACATTTAACCCCTCCCACTCCCTTTTTCACATGAAAAAAATCGACACTGTGACTGGTGACGGATTTATCCTAGAAATTTCATTTTGACGTATAACGAAAAAACACCCGGAACTCGACCTATACGACGAAATTTACCCTCGCAGATGACTTTACATCCAAGGACGATCGTCGTTTCATTTTACTAAAGCCATGTGGGCGCCACGTCGAGACCATTTGCTTCTTGAGAACCTTAAAGTTTAGAATTTTAGTCGTCGTGAAAAAATTTACGATAAAGATGGTACGTGTACTCAATTTGACGTTAATTATAGGACCGCCATGGGCATTGTCCGGTTGAACCGGTCCATAGATCCGGTGGGTCCGGTTCACTCCATCGGCCCCAAACGGACGAACAAGCCAGCCTAGAGGCTCGAGCATGCTTTGACCAAAATCTCCATTCTACACTCACCAACCGCCCTCTCGGTCTCTACGCTCTCTCCTGATGGTTCTGGAAGAGAGAATCTAAGCTTGAGCTTGAGCTGATCGGCGCCGGGGGGGGAAAGAGTAAGAGGGCTGTGCTGACAAATTCTCCGATCATCTCCTCTCTTCGCCGTCTTCGCCGTCACTGCACACTCCCTCTGAATCGTAAGTTCAGACGAATCGCTGGCAATCTCGAAAACCTCGGATCTGATTCGGATCTCTCAAGACCCGGTGGCCCCTCCGGAAAAATGGATCTTAGCGCCGGAGGAGCCAGTTCCTCACCATCCCGCACATCCTCCGCGAGTCGACGTTCCATCCCCAGGCGGTCCCGACAGACCTGTCTACTCGTGCCATGACCATCATCTTCCTCTCTCCTCGCCATCCGGCCCACTCCCTCTTCACCCGCCCCCCTCATCAACCGCTTCCCAGTAACCATACTCCGACCCGGACGAGCACCCGCCACGAATGGACCCTCCTCTCTCACTTCCAGTCTGCTACCTCCTCTTCCTCTTCGCCTTCTCCCTTCTTCCAACCGCCGCCGTCGTCTTCACCGTCGCATCCCTCTACGCCAATCCAAGGCCGTCTCCTTCGCCTCCACCCTCGCTGCCACCCCCAGGGTCTTCAAGCGCTCTTCGTCACCCTTCCTCTGGGTCAACCTCCTCATGTGGGATACAACGTGTGCTCCTCGCTTTCATCGTGTCCTCCTCTTGCGCGATCGACACGCAAAATGCGGCTTGCTGCTGTTCTAGCTGTTGTGATCTTCGTGTTGTTCCTCGGTGGTTCACGTCTATATCACCGACCGTGTGGCACATGGCTGAGTTCGGTGGTGTCGTTCTTGCGCCGCATCATGGGCGTTCCGGCGATAGAGGAAGAGCTACGAGTTGATGAAGGGCCCGGACACGGATTGGCGGCCATATGGTTTTCGGGTATCTGTGATCTGCTTTGTGATCAATTTGATCTTAGTCGGGTGTGGTGGCACGGCGGGGACAACCATTGCGCTACTATCGGAGCGACCGCGTCGACGTGGGCGTTGCGTTCTTGGTAGGAGGTGCCCGCGTGATGTCACACTTGGTTGCGTTGATTCGGGGGCACGACACGGTGCATACACGTATGAAAGAGCTCATCATAACACAGGGATGACTATAGACACGCGCCCTTCCATGACTCACTAACGGCGGGTACGCGGTGCGATTACTGTGTTTCCGCTCAAGAGCAAGCACCATTAAGAGGACGGATATGATGGCATGCCCCCCACGACGGATTTGGGTAATCGCGTCCTTTTCCCTCCTCGCCGCCATTTTGCGCACGCGTGAATGTAGACTAGCTCTCTGCTTGTCGGTAAGGGGGTTGGTGTCGTGCATCCATTCAACT
>JAGVVM010000187.1:0-32362 GCA_019149425.1 Psidium friedrichsthalianum
AACACACACGGATCGAGCACGACTAGACAGCGTAGCACAGAGCAGCAGACAACCACCAGGACCGACAAACATGGACCCTCATGGCAACGAGGAAGCGCCCGGAGACGATCCCCTCCACAACCCTCCTGCCGTACCGCCCGTCCCCGTTGGGAAGTGGCTCTAAGATCGACGCGCTTCTGTCAAATCTCTTCTAATTCCTCATTATTTGGCTGCAACAAGCGTCCTCTGAACTTTAGAATTCCATCCTCTGTCACCTGAAACTCTGGTTTTCTCTTCGCCACATCCACAGTTAAGATCTTCTGAATATCAGGATCCGTAGACTGTAGTTCCTTGATCCTCGAGTGAATTTTCGGTTCGACTCTCAAGGTGGCCATCAGACTCGAGAGGTGTCCTACCTCTATCTTGAATTCCGAGTCTCTTATCCCCTCTAATAACCTCCACTCTTTAACCATCATATGCGCTATACTCGACTTTCGACTGAGTGCATCAGCTACTCTGTTCGCCTTTCCAGGGTGATACAGAATGTCGCAGTCGTAATCCTTCAATAATTCCATCCAGCGACGTTGTCTCAAATTCAGCTCCTTCTGAGAGAATAAATACTTCAGACTCTGGTGGTCCGTATAAATCTGAAACTTTTCTTCAACCAGATAATGTCTCCAGATCTTCAGTGCGAACACTATTGCTGCCAATTCCAGATCATGCGTCGGATAGTTCATCTCATGCGGCCTCAGCTGTCGAGATGCATACGCTACAACCCGTCCATGTTGCATCAAGACACATCCCAGACCTCTTAACGATGCATCACTGTAAATCTCGAATCCTCCAGATCCTGACGGTATAGTTAATACTGGCGCAGTCGTTAGTCTATGTTTAAGCTCTTGAAAGCTTTCTTCACACTTATCCGTCCATTCGAACTTCGTCTCTTTTTCAATAGACGCGTTAAGGGTCCAGCTATCGTAGAAAACTTTTCCACGAAACGTCTATAGTAACCTGCCAGACCTAAGAAACTTCTCACTTCTGTCACGGTTGTCGGTCTAGGCCACTTTTCAACTGCTTCAATCTTTGACGGATCCACAGCAATCCCTTCTCCAGAAATTATATGTCCAAGAAACGCCACTCGATTAAGCCAAATTCACATTTACTGAACTTGGCGTAAAGCGAATGTTCCCTTAAGGTCCGTAGAATAATACTCAAGTGCTGTTCATGGTCCTCAGAACTTCTTGAGTACACCAGTATGTCGTCGCTGAAACTATTACGAATCGTTCTAGGAACTCCTTGAATATCCTATTCATTATATCCATGAAGGCGGCAGGAGCATTGGTCAATCCAAACGGCATGACCGTAAATTCATAGTGTCCATACCTTGTCTTGAAACCGTTTTCGGTATGTCCTCCTTTTTGATCCTCAACTGGTGATAGCCTGTCATCAGGATCTTAGAGAACACATGCTCCTTGTAGTTGATCGAACAAATCATTTATTCTAGGCAATGGGTACTTATTCTTGACCGTCACCTGATTCAACTGCCGATAGTCAATGCACAGGCGCAATGACCCGTCTTTCTTCTTTACGAACAATACTGGAGCACCCCATGGCGAAGCACTTGGGCGGATAAATCCTTTATCCAACAGTTCCTGCAATTGGACCTTCAATTCCTTCAATTCTGACAATGCCATCCTGTAAAGTGCCTTAGATATTGGCTCTGTCCCAAGGGCCAATTCAATTGCAAACTCTACTTCCCATTCAGGAGGCAATCCCGGCACTTTTGCGGGAAGACATCCAGAAAATCACGCACTATAGGCAAGTCTTCAAGTCTTACTTCCTCAACTGACGAATCAGTTATGGAGGCTAGGTATCCTTGGCATCCTTCGTCCATCAATTTAGTCGCTTCCAACGACGATATCCAAGAAATCGAGTTCCTCCTCGGTTTCCTCGAAATTCAAATCTAGGGTGACCAGTCGGGTTAAACTGAATCACCTTACTATTACAGTCAATTACTACCCCATGTTTAACTAACCAGTCCATTCCTACTATCACATCAAAGTCAAACATGGGTAGGACAACCAGATCAATCGTTCCTCTCTACTACCCAAGGATCATCTTACACCCTTGACATCCTAAGGAGATGATCATTTTATCCTTTAGTGGGGTGACTACATGCAATAGTGTTTCTAATGGTCTCACATCCATACCAGCCAAAGCAACGAATTGTTCAGACACAAATGAATGCGATGCTCAAGGTCAAACAGGGCATAAGCAGCATGATCATAAAGAGAGACGATACCTGTGATCACATCTGGCGCATTTTCAGCTTCTCCTCGCGCCATCACATACACTCTTCCTTGCGCTGGCGGTCGATTCAAATTTTCTGGGGAGCAGCTATCGCTTGTGGTCCAGCTGGTGGTCTTTGCGGTTGAAACTGCGGTCCATGATTCCTTCTTGAGCAATGCCTCGCAATATGCCCCATTTGTCCACATTCGATGCACGCTCCTATCTTCCTTGGGCACAAACCATTCGGATGCTTTTGTCCACAATCGCAACACCTTGCATTACCAAGGGGTGTCGATTTTCCCAAAGTTCTCCGAGCTGGAGGGACACACCTTCTATTATCCATCATTGGCCTTTTTCCAAAACTCCTGTCATCTCATCTGGGTATGAATCGCGACCCAGATGCTGCGGCTCTTTCATTTATGTCTCTTTCGAACTCCTGAGCCCTTTCATACATCGCTCCATAGTCCCTCAATCCTGCAGTACTCAGTCGACTGCGGAGTTCCGGCCTCAGTCCTTCACGAAATCTCCTTGCCTTGTCCTAAGCATTCTCTATCATCCTCGGAGCAAACTTAGATAGCCTTGTGAATTCTGCTTTGTACTGGTCCACTGTCATCTGACCCTGATTGAGCCGCAGGAATTCTTCCATCTTTCTTTTCTGCGCGGCTTCCGAAAAATATTTCCCATTAAATGCTTCACAAAAGTCTATCCAGTTTGGCACTGTACCTTCAGGGAAGACTCTTCCTCGAGGGGCCTTCCACCAATCGTCTGCGATGCCTTGGAGCTGGTAGACTGCTAATGAAACCCTTTCTTCCCCAGTACACCCCAGTACTTCAAATGCCTTCTCTAGTTGCTCTGTCCAAAGGGATGCTGCTTCAGGTCCTCCTATTCCATCAAACTTTAGTGGATGCAACTTCAGAAATTGCTCCACGAGATGAGGTGTCTATCGACCTCCATTGCCAGGAGCATTATTCACATTAGCTCCATGCACGGCAGCTAAAGCTGCCTCAATGGCTTGAGCTACAGTGGCAGCTCTTTCTTCAGCTTGCCTGCCCATCAGGGTACTAACTTCTACTAATACCCTCATAATATCTCCTATACTTGGGTTTTCTGCAGCTTGAGCTCCTGCAGCTGGAGCACCTGCAGCTTGAGCTCCTGTAGCTAAAGTACCGATAGCTTGAGCTCTTGCAGTTGAAACATCCGAACCAGACACACTTACATACTTCCTTGGTCTATTTCTGTTGCTCATTTTCCTTGGTCTGACTCACTTATACCTGCTATAATTCCATCAAGGAATTAAGACCCAAACCACCAATCAGGGTTTAGTAGCAGCAACAGCAGGTTAGAATATATAATTACTAGCAGTAGCCACAGAAAGGAACTCTAAATCTAGCAACAACATGCGCCAGTCAAGAACAGGCATATATGCCCAATCCCTAGTCCAACTTAGGGATCTCTTTCTATCTAACTATCCCACAATCGTCAGCCTTATCACTCCAAGCCTCGAATAATTTCTAATCGAGCTAACCTTGCTCTAGTACCACTCCGAACGGGGATGCCATGCCCCGGACCCGTCGGACGCGCAACATCCCCTCACCTACCAATTCCCTCATCGCCTGGCCAATACTAGCGACGGCCTAGGACTCATCGCGGCTAGACAACAGCTAACAAATGCGACAGCGAAAACGCACAACCCCTGACAAACACACATGTGGGATAGAGAGATAGAGAAAACTTAACTTACATATAACAGTAAGAGTTCTGTACAACCTGGGAGGAAGATTATCATCTGAACCTCAAAACCTGAGTTGGCCACTAACAAAAGGGAATAGGCCAAACCAAAAAGTCACTAGTCTCCATCTAGGCATCATCAGGACTACTCGTCCTCTAGCAAGGACCACTCCACCGGATCAAACTCCTCGGATATCAGAGAACAATCAGGTCTATGATCAAGAATCTGAAATGGCGATCAGCCAAAAATATGTGAGTCGAAACTCAGCAAGCACATGCCTAGACTCAATTTAGAATGAAGCATATATCTTAGACTAGAAATTTAAATCGTCACATGCATGTTACGACTTCAGATCAAATAGATGCAAATGCCGATGCTCATTAGTTCTCTTGGGGTCCCCGGTGGCTCACTAGCTCTTCCGAACCGAACCCCGCTGGTGGCTCAATAGCACTTCCGGTCCCGGCCACGTCATGAACATCTCAAGCTTGTGCCTCAACCCATGTCTAATCACACCGAAGTTGGTACCCTTGTCTCTCAGCTACCCTGTGCCGAGCACGTTCAGGCACAAGTGCAAGACTGTGGCTCAATTAGCACTGTGATTGGCACCTCCTTATCACCCTGCATTCCTGGTGGCCCACTAGACACTGCCGGGCCATCCCGCACGGTTCTATGCACTCCGCCAAATGCACATATCTCATGCCAGTATGTAGATCAATAATGAGCATTACAAAATTCTAAATTAGCCCACCCCATAAACACTCATGCAAGTCAGCTATGCCACCTGCATTTCCCAAGGTTATTCACCAGAGCACACAATTCAACTCAAAATAAATCAAATATAATAACCAGGCATTTCATGTTACAAAAACTAGCATTCCAGGACCCGGTTTCCATTTTAGGTCATCTAGGCTCAAAGGCAAGCAATCTGGCACACAAGGCAATTTCTAAAGTCCACAAAAATTACCAATTGACTCTCTAAGGTCAGCAATAAATAATCGACATTTGACGTCCAAGAAATTTAATATTTTTCATTATAAAATTTTCCCTACTAGTCCCTAACATACCCGACATTTTAAGTCAAGTCTAGAAATGTGCTTACCTAAAAATCCAATTCGAGCTCGGGACGGAGGAACGATCTCAGTTCAGCTAAACGGCGAACTTGGACGAGCGACGGGACGAGCTCGAGCCGCGGACGACGATCGAGCTTGGGAACAACGAACGAGCTCCGAGCAATCGAGAGGACTAAGACGCGCAGCAATTTCAAGTGCAGCCATGGAAGGGAAGGCGTAGCAGCAACAACGGCCAAGAAATTTCAGCCAAGATGATGAGGAACTGATTGCAAACAAACACGGGTAGAACAGGGTCAACTTTGATTCAAAATTGGAAATTTTCTAAGAGTTTTTTGGCCGATCCACTTTCAGAATATTGAAGCTTGAGGTCTTACGAGTACACAGGCGAAAACGGAGCTCGATTTGGACGCCGGACGACCCCGAACGAGGCGATTTCCTCCGGGTGCGCGTGCAGGGACGCGAGAACCCGAGAAGAAGCAGCAGCAAGTTCAGCCAAGAAAATGAAGATCCAGCAGCAGCAAGGGATCTCCAAACAGCCAGGAAAAGAGGGCAATAAATCAAGGACGTGCAGCAGCTGTGGTTGAAGTTCAAGCTGCCGGAGGAAAAAAAAAAATGCAGCAGTCGCTGCAGCAAAAGAAGGGGAAGCAACTAGAGGGTTCACGAGCAGAGAAGAGGAAGAATAAAGCAGCAGATGGCAATTTCCAGCAGAGAAAATGGAGTGCAGCGACGGAGGCAGCAGCAAAGAAAAAGAAGCGTGAGCTTCAGCAGAAAAATCCAGCCGAGAATGAAGAAGATTCAAGCAGAAGAAATGGAAGAAGACAACACCAGCTGCAGCAAATTGTAGAACCGAAAGAATAGAAGGGAGAAGAAAGAAGACCAAGTCAAAGATGGCTGTTGCAACAGAGTTTTCTCCACGTGAACCGCTATAGTTGGTGGTCAAAAAATCATGCAAGATTATCTTATTTGCATGGGGAAAGTGCTCAGCCGAGAAGGTGGAGCAGAGAAGCGCAATTCCAGCCAACTAAGATGTTCCAGCTCTGGTTTTTGGGGAGCAAGGGCAACGGCAATTTAAGACAAACATGTGGTTTGGGGAAGGCTTCAGCCGAGAGAACTAGAGAGGAAAAGTGGGTCCAAACTTCTTAATTTTTCTTGTCCCATGTACATGATTTTGAGGACGTCACATTGTCTTTCCTTCAGCTCGTGAATTTGCTGCTGTACATCTCTCTCGGCTGTTCTTCTTTGGTGTGAGCTTGTTGCTGCACCCTTTTTCCTCTCTGCTGGTTTTGCTCTAGCTCTCGGTCACTCTAGAATCTGCTACTTTGACTTCACTCTCGCTGGACCTCTGTTGCATCGCTATGCTTGCTGCTGATTCTCAAACTGCAAGTGAACTGTGCTGCTGCTACTCGCGCCACCGCTCGTTCGGCCGCCGTGCACGTGCCCAACCGAGCTCGCCCAAGCTTGTGGCTGTTTGCTTTGGCCCGAGCTCATCGCCTGTGGCCCCGAGCTCGTCGTCGCTCAGCCGAGCCACCTCGCCACCGTTGCTCGTCCAATTTCGCTGTTTGACCGAGCTGAGATCGTTCCGTCAACCCCAAGCTCGAACTCGATTTTTGGGTGAGCACATTTCTAAACTTGACTTAGAATATCAAGTATGCTAAGAACTGGTAGGAAATATTTATGATGAAAAATATTAAATTTCCTGGATGTCAAATATCGATTATTTATTGCTGACCATAGGGGTAAGTTGGTCTTTTTGCGGACTCTGGAATTTACCATGTGTGCCCGAATTACTTACCCTAAAACCTAGATGACTTAGAATGAAAATCGGGTCCTGAAATGTGAGTTTTTGCAACGTACGATACTTGGTCATTATATTCGATGTATTTTGAGGTGAATTATGTGCTCATATGAATAATCTTGGGAATTGTATGTAGCAAAGCTGATTTGCATGAGTATTTAAAAGTCGAGTCAATTAAGGACTTTGTGATGCTCAGCATTGATCTGCATACTGGCATGAGACATGTGCATTTGGCGAAATGCGTAGAACCATGCGGGATGACCCGGCAGTGTCTAGGGGACCACCAGGAATGCGAAGTGATAAGAAGGTGCCGATCGCAGTGCTAATTGAGCCCACGGTCGTTGCACTTGCACTTAAACATGCTCTGCATGGGGTAACTGGAGTGACAAGAGTGCCAACTTTGGTGTTATTAGACACGGATTGAGGCACAGGCCTAAGACGTTTATGACGTGGCCGGGACCGAAAAAGCTATTGAGCCACGGTGGGTTCGGTCCGGAAGCGCTATTGGGCCACTAGGGACCCCAAGTGAATCATTGAGTATCTGCATTTGCATCTGTATGACCTGAAGTAATAATATGCATATCATGATTTAAATTATGGCATAATGTGTATGGTTCATTCTAAATTGAGTTAGGCATGTGCTTGCTGAGTTTCGACTCACATTTTATGGCTAATCGTCATTTCAGACCCTCGACTCTAGTTATGAACCTTTCCGAGTTCCCTGAATCTACCATGGGATTCCTCAGGAAATTGAGACAGAGGTGGATTCGTATCCTCCCGTGGACGAAGTTTTGTACAAGAAGTATAACTGCACTATTTAGGTCAACGAGGAATACGAAGTTTTGGTTCCTCATAGATACGAGAGATGGATGAGCGGGGAGGTCAGGAAGAGTGGCAAGGCCCTTTGTAGGGTGTAGATGTTCTAGTCTTCTGGATAGGGCTGACAGGCCGCCTGAAGAATACAACCACTTTTGGATGCGAGGTCGTAAATCCTGAGCCTATGGAGGTGCTAGACGAAGATGGGACATAGTAATGGAAATAGAGGGAGCGGACGATGTGTTTGTCGAGCAGGCAGATGGTGAGACTAGATCTCTGATATCTGAGGAGTCCGATCAAGAGGAGTTTCCCTTACCTGAGGACGAGTAGCCCTGATGATGCATGGAAGGAGCTTGGTGACTTTTTGATTTGGTCTGTTCCCTTTTTGACCACGAACAAGTTGTGTTTTGAGGTTTAGATGATAGATCCCCCCAGGCTGTATAGAAACTTCACTGTTATATACTATGCTATGTAAATTCGATTTTCTCTATCTCTCTACCTTGCATGTGTGTCGATTAGGGGATTGTGCGCTTTTTGCTATCGCTTTAGATGGCCGTCATTTGGCTCGCGACGAGTCCTGGGTTTGGGTTTGAGGAAATTGACAAGATACGGGAGGTTGCGTGTCTGCTGGGTTTGGGGCATGACAAATCATGCATATTGTCCACCTCATATAATCTGTTCAAGCTAGTGCAGAAATGATGTTTGAGTTTTGACATTTTCATGGAAACTCTGGCTAGAGAACCGGTATTAGAAATAGAAGTACTACTTAATTTCAAGGACACTTCTTCGAGTTTCTGATTTTCTCTGTAAAGAGAAGATACTTGTCCGACAGTTGCTTCTTTAGTCTCTCTTGGTGTTTGGCACGTAAGAATGCCTTCATTGATGCACAAAAAGAGAAGGGAAGAATGCTGGCCTTTGTCGAGAACAGCTTTCGCAACTTCCTCCTTCGGGAGCCATTGAGATCTTGAAAAAGTTCCCAAAGATGAACGTTGGTGAACTTTGTCCTTGTGCCGATCTCCTGCTTCTTATACTTCCATGGACTGCGATAAAATGCTGTGGATTTGGTATGCAACCCTCCTCAGAATTGTGCTTCTCGACAGTTTCATCAGGTTCTTCAGGACATCCTCCTTAATGTCCAGTCATATCTCGAGGCAACTCTGCTCTGGAAGAGCTGCTTCAGACCAACATCCACTTTGATGGACACTAATGGATCGTCTGGGTGGGCAGGCAATAATACCCTCTTGAAAATTGGACTTTTTGCAGTTGCCATAACAGACCTGCAGCTTTTAAGGCGTGCACATGTTTTGCACATATTTGTCGTAGAAATGCATTCATCGGGTCCATTATCTCCTAGAACAACTAGTGAATCAATTTCATGCGACAAAAACAACACCGGAGAAACTCCGAACTTCATTCAGAAGTCATTTTAATTTGTTACCCTGCAAGCATGTAACTTGATTGGAAACGCCAATCAAGAAAAGAAGAAGGAATTCTGAACCCTGCAACAATCGTAGCCAACTATAGCTACAAAATGGCAATGTCAAAAATATATACCGATTCTAATAAGGAAACAACAATCATAGTTGCAACGGGTGCAGGAGAGAGTAGTCAACGACAGCAATTGCCCTCTGGGATAGGTTCTTATCAACTTTGAGTAGGCGATTCTAGTCCTTCACTTCATGCTTTGATTGGAGTAATTCAAAAACCAAAACCAGAAATGACTATCTCGCCCAGAAAGCTCGGCAGGTATTTATACAGTTCTGGAGCTTCCCAGGAAAGTTTACCTTCTAAGAGAACCGCTGGCTGTCATAGCGCGTACTTTTGGGTTATTCACTGAACTGTCAAATACGGCTTTATTCGAAAGCATATTGACTCAACATAACTCATTTATCTGCTTGTATCAGAGAAGACCTCCTATGGAAACATTCAATCTGTGATGGCCATTCAGATAATACGTACTTTTTCTCTGATCTAAGCATGGATTGTAAAAACAAGATCAATGAGTAATGTCATGCGGCATTTGAGAAGAACACAGTCTATTAACCTTTTGAAAACAAATGAATCTTTCAACTCCAACCAATGACAAATTCCCAAGCATGTTCCCTGTCCTTCGCCAAATAAACTGAGAGTAGTGCTTAACATCACACAACACCTGAGAAAGATGGAATCGATTTTCCAATTCAACAACTAATGAACCTTTGACTCCAACTAATGACAAGTTCCTAGTCAGGCGTCCAGTCGTTCACCAGAAAAACAAATTGCAGAGCCAACTTCTCCAAAACTCTTATGATAAGGTGTAAGAGTCGATAGTCATTAAAATCCATTTGAAGAGAGATAGAATTCAATGCCATTTCACTAGGACAAAGACTAGAGTATGCACACATGAGCACAGACGCGAGAGAGAGAGAGAGAGAGAGATTAACCTTGAAGGGCAGGTCAGTGACGCACTTCATCTGAGCTCCTGCAGACGCTTTGTGCATACCGCTAGCACATTTAAGTATTTCTTTTTTTGAGAATTCCATTACAAGCATGGTCTTTACTGGGTCCTCGTGGCTCCGGCTCTCGCCACAACACCCAGTGAGAGTCGATACACAGTTTCCTGATGTCCTCGAACTTATTCAACTGTTCTTATAATGTGTGGCCACTGAATAGGTAGCTCACCTGTTCTATGTGAGTGAAACGTCTCCTGGATTTTATGCCCAATGCAACAGTGTCTGTGCCAAATTACGACCAATGACAATGAGAACTATAGAGCACGGCAAGCAAGATCATGCAAGCTGAACCTGAAGTCAATAGACACGAAGAAACGACCAACTAAAGCAACTCAAATAGCCACGACATTGAATCTACTAATGTAGTTCTCTACTTCTGCAGCTTGTGTCTGTTGTTTTTTGCTTGGTCGGGCAAACAGAAGGGGGCTTCGGACCCTTTTTGCATCATGGGGGCTGGTATGTTGATCTTCTCTTCAGGGAGGCGGGGACGGCAGCCCGTTTGCATCGCAGCACAACATATAAACACGCACATGTATAATTATTTATTTGTTTTTATTTTCCCGAATTGTTCTTCAAGGAAGATATACTTCTTTTGTTTCCTGGTTTTGAAGTCCAGCAGACAATCTTTTAGATTGTGTGCTTCCTGTCAAATTGTTGCTGTTGACTTCGTAGATTCTGTTCTCGGTATCTAATGCGTTTTCCCTACTTCACAAAGCTTATGCAACGAACACGATTCGCTGCAAGTGAACGTGCTGAGAAAATTTAGAACAGGAAGATCAACAAGCAATTTGTTAGGGTGTGATTCGTACTCCTCGATGACAAGAAAGCATGGGGTCTTCCTACCCAGTGAGTGGGCGGGCTCCGAGGAAGCCATCCCAGTTTTAGCCCTTATTTTATTAGTAGTTTGAGATTGGTCTATGCTATTATATATATTATATTTTCCCTGTAACTGAGAGTTGTAATAGAGAGATGGTACGTGCTCGTTATAGTGGAATCATCTAATGTAGCCTTAATGGTGAACCAGGATAAACCTTCATATCTCAATTTCTCTTTCTTGCCTTTACTCGTTATTTCATTGTGATTATGCCCCTATCCCTAACACAATTTACAGAAAAAGAAGGACAAAAGGACATTAGAAGTGTCAAAACTTATGTACAACATTTACTTTAATGCCAAAACCTTATGTCAGCTTAGTGCCAAGTCGGAGAAATTCTAACCACATTAATTACATGGCATTTATGATTAAGTTTTTAATATGACATGACATATTTTTTAAAAAATTTAATCCACGCGGACTTCTAAGCTTCAAAATAATGTATTTTTTTAAAAAAACAGAGAGGTTGGAGAAGAGACAGTGAGGGCCCCACCTTCAGCGACAAGGGTGAAGGATAGTCAACGAGCCTAGGCCAATGGCCAACAACCCCTATCGACCGAAGGCAAGGGCCCTGCATTCGCAGCCCATTCTGCACCCTTTCTCTTTTTAAAATTTTTTAGCTTACTTTTTACTTTATTGTATCTAAATTCTTGATCTATTTTTGCTGTGAGAGTTAATATCACGATTTGCTGAAAATGACACTCAAATGATTGATTTACTGTTACCATCATATTTACCAAGGAAAGGCAAGAATCTTCTTCCATCTTTCCTACCATCCTATCTTCCACTCTATGTCCAACTGAACCCATTAATATCGAGTGCCCTGATTCCAAAGAGTTCATCAAGTCTTTCGACTTGAATGGACAATCTATTCACCACTACAAGGATCCCATGGGACATTGTTTTTGGGATATTGTCTGTGCTTGTTCGTCACGCTCCCAAAACCCTTATGAAGAAGATGATACCTAAGTGAGCAAAAAAAAAAAAAAGTTATGACCCTCAAGAGAGTGTCATACGAAAGTTATCGCACTCATGTTATTCTTACCCAAATTTAACGTGGAAACAAGTTTTCGATTAGTAATTCTTAAAAATAGTAGGTGAATTTAAAGGGCTAGTAATCAAGAAAAATAAAAGTTCATACATCAGATTGAAAAGTTGGTATATGAAAAAAAATAATTAGATGTTGGTACTCCAAAACTAGTTAGTAACTTTATCTTACAAAAGTTAGCAAATTGCTCTAATTTGAGTCGATAATTTAAGGCAATATTTAGTAAAGTTGAAGCTTAAATTATGCAATAAAGTTTATAAGTTAATAAAATATGTTGGTAATTCATAAACATATTAATAAAATATGTTGGTAATTCATAAACATATTAATAAAATATGTCGGTAATTCATAAAACTATCAAAGAACATTCATGATTTCCTAAAAAATTAAAAATTACCAATAAGCTATTTGCAAAAAATAAAAAATAAATCACTGACCGTCTTTTTTACAAGTTTTTTTTTAAATATGTGGGGCACTTGTCCGTAACTTGCATTAGATGTAGCCGAAAGTGTGTGGTTCAAGGGCGAACCAACTGGAAGTTGGTGGGCCTATAACGACCTAGTTCGACAAGGGTGGGGAGTAGTCGCCGAGGCTAGAGGGCTTGGACAAGAAGCGGCTCCTAACAAGCTTCTAGGATGGTGAAAGGGGTAGGGATAAACTGAATATTACATCGTCTGGGTGTGGTGAGGTGACGTGCTATATATGTGGGACACTTATCCTTATTTGCACTGAGGCCTTTTCTGGACGAAGCCTAGAAGAACAAAGCCGTACAAGCTTCGGGCCAAAGCGAACAATATTGTTAACAAGTGGGACCTGGTTGTGACATAGTGAGATTAAAGTGTAGGTTATATTTCGAGTGATAAGGTCGCTAGTGATTGAAGTGTTTAGTAGGCGCATGCACATTTGAAACTACAGGTGCATGCAATTGTGCTTGCTTTTGATTGACAGTAACTTATGTTGCTTATTAACTAGGAAGAACGTTGATCACTACTAGCAACTAGTGGTCAATGTATATAAGACCAAGTGAAGTAAAGATCATGAGATCAAGTGGACTAGCGAGAGCAACTATTGGAGATACTAGAACTAATCCCCGGATGCACAAAATTGTAGAGGCCCTAGCTCATGTGAGAGCTTTATTTGAAGGACAAGCTCAACAGCAAGCAGTGTGAATACAAGAGGTGGTGAGCTCCTCAGACAAGGACTAGTTGAGCAATTTCTAAAGCTGAGATCTCCCATGCTTATTGGAGATGGAAATCCAAAGGAGGCGGAGAAATGGATAAAGGGATTGGAGAAAGTATTTGGTCTGTTGCATTGTAATGGCCCCGATAAGATAATTTTGGCTGAATACCAGCTCGTCAAGAGAAACGGTGTTCTCGGTTGTACAGTAGTCACCTAAGATGGTTTCGTTAGAGTATTTAATGATAAGTATTTCTCTGACTGTGCCATGAATAAGAAGGTAGCAGAATTTTTGTGATAAAAATGGAATGCTCATGAAATTTATGTAACCAATGCGTACTAGATTTAATGACATAATCATAAAGTGCTAAGCATGCCTTAATTCTTTTTATAATGTATATCAAGTCGGGAAAATTACCAAATAATTCATAAAACCTATTGCAATTGTGCCAATTCAGTTCTAAATTTTTTTTTTGGCCAATTTAGTCTTAAACCTTTTGCAATTACGCCAATTCAGTTTATTTGACCAATTTTGGCGAGCTGAGCTTAATGTGGATGCCATTCGATGAAATAATAATTTTCTTTCTATTTTCTAATTTTCATTTTCCTTTTTTTTTTGGTTTTTCCCTCTCCTTCCTTCAACCGGTCATCGGACCTACCCGACAAGGTCGACCTCGCCGGCCTCACGCAAAAGTCACCCTCGCCATCGCTAAGCGAGGTAGACCCGTAAAGGGCCGGCGACGTTTGACCTTGTTGTGGCTTCGCCTGCCCAAATCCTCGACAGAAGCCACGATTCCAAACCCCAAATTAGGAAACCTACCATCCACAACGTGGACATCCGCCTTGGGGAAAAAGTTGAGTTGCCTTGTCAGCTTCTTGGTGTAGACAGAGGGGAAACTTGACTGCGCAAGGTAGAGGCTACCTAGTTTCATCATAGAGGCAGACGGAGACATAAGCAGTAGGGAGAGGAGCAAAGAATGAGCTTTAGTCACTCCATTTCCTTCACCACGCAGCAATTGGTGTCATGCCCCGAACTCGACAAACGCGCAACATCCTGCCACCTGTCAAATTCGATCATCGCTTGTCAACACTAGCGACGGCCAGGACTCGTTGCGGCTAAACGACGGCTAACAAAAGTGACAGCAGAAAGCGCACAATCTCCTGATATATACACATGCAGGGTAAAGAGATAGAAAAAATTGAATTACATAACACATAATAGTAGAGGTTCTATACAACCTGGAGGGAGACTATCGTTTGAATCTCGAAACATAAGTTGGCCAAGATCAAAAGGAACAGGCCAAACCAAAAAGTCACTAGTCTCCATCTAGGCATCATTAGGGACTACTCATCCTCTAGCAAGGAGCCACTCATCCGGATCTAACTCCTCGGATATCGAGAAACAATCATGTCTATGGTCAAGGGTCTAAAAGGCGATCAGCCACAAAATGTGAGTCGAAACTCAGCAAACACACGTTTAGACTCAATTAGAAAGCAGTATACATCTCGCACCAGAGAGTAAACAATCACATGTATGTTATGACTTCAGATCAATACAGATGCAAGTATAGATGCTCAATGATTCACTTGGGGTCCCCGGTGACTCAACAGCTCTTCTGGACTGAACCTCACCGGTGACTCAATAGCACTTTCGGTCCCAGGCTATGTCATAGATGTCTCAGGCATGTGCCTCAACCCGTGTCTAAACACACCGAAGTTGGCACCCTTGTCTCTCTAGCTACCCCGTGCCGAGTAAGTTCAGGCGCAAGTGCAACAACCGTGGCTCAACTAGCTCTGCGATCGGCACCTCCTTTCACCCCCTATTCCCGGTGGCCCCTAGACACTGTCGGGCAGTCCCGCATGATTCTATGCACTCCGCCAAACGCACATGTCTCATGTCAGTATGCAGATCAATGATGAGCATCATAAAGTCCCCAATTGACTCGACTTTTAAACACTCATTCAAGTCATCTTTACCACATGTAATTCCCAATATTACTTACATGAGCACACAATTCACCTTAAAATACTTCAAAATTAATAGCCAGCATTACACATTGCAAAAACTCGGCATTCCAGGACCCGGTTTCCATTTAAGTTTCCTAAGTTCAAAGGCAAGCAATCTGGCACACAAGGCAATTTCTAGAATCTACAAAAAGATTAATTATGCCTATGGCTGGGAGCAAATATTCGACATTCAATGTCCAAGAAATTTAATATTTTTCATCATAAAATTTTCCCCACCAGTCCCTAGCATACCTAACATTCTAAGTCAAGTTTAGAAATGTGCTCACCAAAATCAAGTTCGAGCTTGATAACGGCGTGCGATCGTGACTTGGCTAAACGGCGAACTTAGACGTGCGACAGTGGTGAGGTGGCTCAGCCGAGCGATAACGAGCTCAGGCCACGGCGACGACGAGCACCGGCTAACGCAACGATGAGCTCGGGCCAAAGTGATGGTGAGCTCTGGCCAAAGTGACAGCCATGAGCTGGGGCGGTGGACATGGCTTGGCTCGTGCGTGAAAGAAGCTTGAGCAGCCACTCCTAGCGAGACAAAGTTCCAGCTGCAGCAACTAAGTAGCTGAAGGAAGAAGAAACAAGACAACAACTCAGCAAGCAGCTGAGAGGAATTGCAGCAGAGTCAAAAGCAGAATCCCAAACAGCCGTATGAATGAAGGATTAGAGGAACAATAGCCATAGAAGGAGCGGCGGCAGCAAATAGGTCAGTAAGAGGGGGAGAAAAGGATCGAGCAGCAAGAATGGTTGGAGTTCCAGCTGCCGAAAGGAAGAAACGTAGCAGGAAGTGAATTGAGCTACAGCAGAGATTCACGTGCAGCTAAGAAAAAAGTAACGGCAACAGCAAATTGTTGCGGCAACAGCTCACGGTGGACCGAGAAGAGGGAAGTTGCAGCCGCAGAAGTAGCTGGACGAGCTTGGGCAGTGGTAGCAGGCCAAAAAGAGCTCGAGCAGGAAAGAAACAGCAGCGGCGAGCAGTGGAGGAAGAAGAAAACCGCAGCACGCAGAGAGGAAGACACGAGTGAGCAGCCGAAGGAGGTAAAGTAGAAGAAGAAGATTGGAGCAGCTTCACACATGGAGGAAGTCTTCCTTGGGTAAACAGCAAGCGCAGGAAAATAAATGACTTCCAATAATGAGGTTTGTCTCATTCACATGGGGAATGGGTTTGGTGGATGAGGAAGAAAGAAAAAGAGAAAAGCAGAGGGTACGTAGCTTAAGGAAAGGCTCTAGCCGAGAAAGATAAAGAGGGAATGGGTGATTGGAGGGAAAGTTAGATGGCCATTCGGCTAGGGAAGAGTTTAGCCGAAAAAAAAAGGCAAGTGGGGTCCAAAATCTTTAATTCTTCTTGTCTTGAGCCAATAATTTGAGGACGTCACAATTCTCCCCTCCTTCAGCAATTTCGTCTTCGAAATTTTCATTCTACTAACACTGCTAATTTCATAAACAAGTAGGGGTGCCCACATCTTATTTCGTCCTTGTTTTCCCACGTTGCGCCTTCTGTTCTGTGATTCTCTCAATTACTTTGACCAGGGGTATTGTCTTGTTCCGTAGGACGTGTTCCCTTCGGTCCTCTATACGTACGAGCCTCTCTACATACGAGACTCGGTCATCCACTTCAATGACTTCATGACCGAGTGTATGGCTCGGGTCCGATTCGTACTTTCTTAGCATCGAAACATGGAACACAATATGCACTTGGGACAAAATTTGGCAACAACGCAAGACGATACGCCAATGTTCTAATTCTTTCCAATATCTCGAATGGGCTACAAATCTCGAGCTTAACTTCCCTTTTTCCCGAACCAAGGTAGACCTTCCATGGGTGACACGTTCAAAAATACATGATTTCCCACTTGAAATTCCAACGGGCCTACGTCGCCTATCTACATAGCTTTTCTAGCGACTTTGAGCTGTTTTCAGCCTGTCCCTAATCACTTTCACTGCCTTAATGAACTGCTGAACCAACTCTAGGCCAGTTATTCTCCTTTCACCAATCTCGTTCCAGCAGATTGAGTTTTACAAGCTCTTTCATATAGGGCTCAAATGGAGCCATTCCGATGCTATGCTTATAACTTTTATTGTACGCAAACTTCACCAAGTACAATTGTCCTTCCCATCCACCTTTGAAATCTGTTACGCAGGCTCTCAACATGTCCTCCAATGTCTGAATCGTCCTTTCTGTTTGTCCATCGGTCTGCGGATAGTATGCCGTACTATATCTCAACTCAATCCTAACGCAGTCTCTGTAAACTTTTCCAAAATGTCACAGTAAAGCAAGGGGCACAATTCGACATGACGGTAACTGGTACTCCATGCAGACGAACGATTTGATGCATACATAGTTCAGCTAGCTTTTCCAAATAATGTCCTTCCGCACAGCCAAGAAGTGAGCAGATTTGGTCAGCCTATCAACCCAACCCAGATCGAGTCGTTGCCCCTTTGACTCCTTGGCAAACCAATCACGAAATCCATCGTGACATGCTCCTATTTCCATTCTGGGATCTCTAGAGGTTGTAGCGATCCTCCAGGTTTGCAACGCTATGCTTTCACCTGTGAATGTCAGGTACTTTGCTACGTATGTGGCCAACATCCATTCTGTTCCACCAGTAGTGCTGACGCAGGTTTTGATACATTTTCGTGCTACCTGAATGAATGCTATAACTGCTATGATGCACTTCTGTCAAAATCTTCCTTTAATTCCTCGTTATTCGACACGTACAAGCGTCCTTTAAACTTTAAGATCCTATCCTCTGCCACTTGAAACCCAGTTTCCTCTTTGCCACATCCATAGTCAAGATATTCTGAATATCAGGGTTTGTAGACTGTAATTCTTTGATCCTCGAGTGAATTTTCGGTTCAACTCTTAACGTAGCCATCAAACTTAAGAAGTGTCCCCACCTCTTTCTTGAATTTCCAAGTCTCTTATCCCCTATAGCAACGACCACTCCTAACTATATATGCGAGATGCTCGACTTTTGACTAAGGCATCCGCTACTCTATTCGCCTTTTCAAGGTGATATAGATGTTGCAGTCATAATCCTTCAATAGTTCTATCCAGCGGACAATATCTCATATTCAGCTCATTCTGAGAGAATAGACACTTCAGGACTCTGGTGATCCGTATAAATCTGAAACTTTTCTCCAACCAAATAACGTCTCTAGATCTTCAGTGCAAACACTATCGTTGCCAATTCCAAATCATGCGCTGATAGTTTATCTCATGCGTTTCAACTGTCGAGATGCATACCCTACAAACCCTTCCATGTGCATCAAGGCCACATCCCAGACATCTTAATGATACATCAATGCAGATCTCGAATCCCTCCGATCTTGACGGTATAGTCAACACTAGCGTAGTCGTTAATCTACGTTTAAGCTCTTGAAATCTGCTTCACACTTGTCCGTGCATTCGAACTTCGTCTCCTTTTTCAAATAGATGCGTTAAGGGTACAGTTATCACGAAAAAATTTTCACGAAGGTCTATAGTAACCTGCCAGTCCTAAGAAACTCTCCTTCCATCGCCACTTTTTCAATTTGTTCAATCTTCATGGATCCACAGCAATCCCTTCTCCAGAAATTATATGTCCAAGGAATGCCACTAGATTTAAGCCAAAAATTCACACTACTGAACTTGGCGTTAAAGGAGTGCTCTCTTAAGGTCCGTAGAATAATACTCAGGTGTTATTCGTGGTCCTCAGAGTTTCTCGAGCACACCCAGTATGTCGTCGATGAACGACTATTACAAACTGGTCTAGGACAATCCTTGAATATCCTATTCATCATATCCATAAAGGCGGCAGGAGCATTGGTTAATCCGAACGGCATAACTGTAAACCCATATGCCCATATCTCGTCCTGAATGCCGTTTTTGGTATGTCCTCCTTTTTTATCATCAACTGGTGATAGCCCTGTCCTCAGGTCTATCATAGAGAACACAGATGCTCCTTGCAGTTGGTCAAATAAGTGATCTATTTTTGGCAATGGGTACTTATTCTTGACCGTCACCTGATTCAACTGCCTATAATCAACGTACAGACATAGTGACCCGTCTTTCTTCTTCACAAACAATACTAGAGCTCCCCATGGCAATGCACTTGGGTGGATAAATCCTTTATCAGCAGTTCTTGCATTTAAACCTTCATTCCTTCAACTCTGACAATGCCATCTTATAAGCGCCTTAGATATGGCTCTGTCCCAAGAGCCAATTCAATTGCAAACTCCACTTCTCTTTCAGGAGGCAGCCCCAGCAACTCTTGTGGGAAGACATCCGGAAAATCACGCACTACCGGTAAATCTTCAAGCCTTACTCCCGCAACTGATGAATTAGTTATAGATGCTAGGTACCCTTAGCATCCTTCACCATCAACTTAGTCGCTTCCAGCAATGATATCAAGGAATCGAGGGTTCCTCCTCGATTTCCCAAAATTCAAATCTAGGGTAACCAGTTGGGTTAAACTGAATCCCCCTACTACTACAATCAATTATTGCCCAATGTTAACTAACCATTTCATTCCTACTATCACATCAAAGTCAAACATGGGCAGGACTGCCAGATTAATCAGCTCCTTTCTACCCTCAAGGATATCTTACACCCTTGACATCCTAACGAGGTGAGCATTTTATCCTTTAGTGGAGTAACCACAAGTAATAGTGTTTCTAATGGTCTCACATCCATACCAGCCAGTGCAACGTATTGTTTAGACACAACGATGCGATGCTTCCGAAAATAAGGCATAACATAGCATGATCACACAAAGAAATGGTACCTATGATCATGCCAAACGCGTTCTTAGCTTCCCTCGCGCCATTGTGTACACTCTTCCTTGCACTGACTGTCGATTCAAATTTTTTTAGGGAGCAACTATCACCTGTGGTCCATGGAGGTCTTTGTCTTTGAAATTGCGTCCCCAGTTCTTCGGGTATGTCTCGCAATATGGCCCATTTGCCCACACTCGAAGCATGCTCCGTCTTTCTTGGGCACAAACGGGTCGCAATGCCTCTGTCCCACAGTCGCGACACCTTGCACTACCAGAGGGTGTTGGCTTTCCTAGAATTCTTCGAGCTGGAAGGACAAACCTTCTATTGTCATATGGCTTCTTTCTGAAGCTTCTATCATCTCACCTGGGCATGAATCGTGACCCAGATGTGGCGGCTCTTTCATTCATATCTCTTTCAAACTCTTGAGCCCTTTCATACATCGTTACATAGTCCCTTAGTCCTGTAGTGATCAGCTCGGCTACGGAGTTCTGGCCTCAATCCTTCACGGAATCTCCGGCCTTATCCCATGCGTCTCTCTATCATCACAGAGCAAACTTGGACAGCCTTGCAAATTTTGCTCATACTGGTCTACTAACATCTATCCCTGATGGAGCAATCAGAAATTCCTTCCATCTTTCTTTCCTGCGCGGCTTTCGAAAAGTATTTCCCATAAAAGCTTCACAAAATGCCATCAGTTCGGCAGTATGTACCTTCAGGAAGACTCTTCCTTGAGTGCTCTTCACCAATCATCTTCTATGCCTTGGAGACTGGTAGACTGCTAACGAACACCCTTTCTTCCCAGTGCATCCTAGCACATCGAAAATTTCTCCAGTTGCTCCGTCCAAAGGGAGGCTGCTTTAGTCTTCCTGTCCATCGAACTTCGATAGATGCAACTTTAGAAATTGCTCCAAGAGATGAGATTTCTACGACCTCTATTGCCAGGGAGCATTATTCACATTAGCTCCATGCAGATAGCTAAAGCGGCCTCAGTAGCTTGGGCCACAGTGCAGGTCTTTCTTCAGCCTGCCTGCCTATCAAGGTACCAACTTCTGCCAGTACTCTCATGATATCTCCAATACTTGGATTTTTTGCAACTTGAGATCCTGCAGGGAGCACCTGCAATTTGAGCTCTTGCAGCTGAGCACGCATGGCAGTTGGAGCACCTGGAGCTTTGAGCTCCTAGCCAGACACACTTCAATACTTCCTTGGTCTATTCTATTGTATTTTTCTGGGTCTGACTCACCCACACCTGCTATAATTCCATCAAGGAATTAAGACCCAAACCACCAATTAGGGTCGAGCAGCACACAACAATTATGTAGAACATATAATTACTAGTAACGGCGATAGAAAAGCATTCAAGAACAGGCATATGTACCCAATCCTAGTCCAATTTAGGGGTCTCTCTCTATCTAACTACTCCACAAATCATCATCCTTATCATTCCAAGTCTCGAATAGTCTCTTATCCAGCTAACCTTACCCCAATACCACTCCGAACGGGGATGTCACGCTCCGAACCTGACGAACGCGCAACATCCCGTGACTTGTCAAATCTAATCATCGCTTGGCCAATACTAGCGACAGCCCAGGACTTGTCATGGCCAAATGACGACTAACAAAAGCGATAGCGGAAAGCGCATAATCCCCTCACATACACACATGCAAAGTAGAGAGATAGAGAAAATAGAATTTACATAACACATAACAGTAGAGGTTCTATACAACCTGGAGGGAGACTATGGTTTGAATCTCGAAACATAAGTTAGCTAAGATCAAAAGGAACGGGCCAAACCAAAAAGTCACTAGTCTCCATCTAGGCATCATTAGGGACTAATCGTCCTCTAGCAAAGGGCCACTCCTCCGGATCAGACTTCTTGGATATCGAGGAACAATCATGTCTATGGTCGAGGGTCTGAAAGGTGATCAATCACAAAATATGAGTCGAAACTCAGCAAGCACACATCTAGACTCAATTTAGAAAGCAATACATGTCTCGCACTAGAGAGTAAATAATCACATGCATGTTACGACTTCAAATCATACAAATGTGAGTGCAAATGCTCAATAATTCATTTGGGGTCCTCGGTGACTCAACAGCTCTTCCTGACTGAACCTCACTGATGGCTCAATAGCAATTTTGGTCCATGCCACGTCATAGATGCCTCAGGCCTGTGCCTTAACTCGCATCTAAACGCACCGAAGTTGGCACCCTTGTCTCTCCATCTACCTCATGTCGAGTACATTCAGGCGCAAGCATAACAACCGTAGCTCAACTAGCTCTGTGATCGGCATCTCCTTATCACCCCACATTCTCGGTGGCCCCCTAGACACTGTCGGGCCGTCCCGCACGGTTCTATGCATTTCGCCAAACACACATGTCTCATGCCAGTATGCAGATCAACGATGAGCATCACAAAGTCCCCAATTGACTCGACCTTTAAACACTCACGCAAGTCAGTTTTGCCACATATAATTCTCAATATTATTCACATGAGCACACAATTCATCTCAAAATACATCGAATATAATAACCAAGCATTGGACGTTGCAAAAACTCACATTCCAGGACCCGATTTCTATTCTAGGTCGCCTAGGTTCAAAGGCAAGCAATCTGGCACACAAGATAATTTCTAGAGTCCACAAAAAGACTAATTTATGCCTATGGTTTCTAGCAAATATTCAACATTCAACGTCCAAGACATTTAATATTTTTCATCATAAAATTTTCCCTACCAGTCCTTAGCATACCCGACATTCTAAGTCAAGTTTAGAAATGTGCTCACCCAAAATCAAGTTCGAGCCTGGGAATGGCGGGCAACCGTGGCTCCACTAAACGGCGAACTTGGACAAGCGATGGTGGCGAGGTGGCGAGGTCGAGCAACGACGAGCTCAGGCCACGGCGACGACGAGCACGGGCCACGGACGACAACGAGCATGGGCCAACGCAACGATGAGCTTGGGCTAAAGCGACGGTCACGAGCTGGAGCAGTGGGCGCGGCTTGGCTCGCACGTGAACGAAGCTTGAGCAGCCACTCCCAGCAGGACGAAGTTCCAGCAGTAGCAACTCAATGGCCAAAGGAAAAAGAAACAAGACAACAGCTCAGCAAGCAGTCGAGAGGAATTGCAGTAGAGTCACAAGCAGAATCCCAAACAGCCGAGCGAATGAAGGATATAGAGGAACAACAACCACAGAAGGAGCAGCAGCAGCAAATAGGGTCAACCGAGAGGGGGAGAAAAGGATCGAGTAGCAGCTATTGTTGGAGTTCTAGCTGCCGAAAGGAAGAAATGCAGCAGGAAGTGAACTAAGTTGCAGAAGAGATTCACGTGCAGCTAAGGAGAAAGTAACGATAGTAGCAAATTGTTGCAGAGCAGCTCACGGTGGGCCAAGAAGAGGGAAGCAGCAGCCGCAGAAGCAGCTGGACAAGCTTGGGCAGTGGCAACAAGCCAAAAGGAGCTCGAGCAAGAAAGAAACAACAGCGGTGAGCAGCGGAGGAAGAAGAAAACCGTAGCACGCAAAGAGGAAGACACGAGTGAGTAGCCGAAGGAGGTGAAGCAAAAGAAGAAGATTGAGCAGCTGCACGCATGGAGAAAGTCTTCCTCGGGTGAACAGCAAGTGCAAGAAAATAAATGACTTCCAATCATGAGGTTTCTCTCATTCGCATAGGGAATAGGTTCGGTGGATAAGGAAGAAAGAAAAAGAGAAAAGCAGAGGGCACGTGGCTTAGGGAAAGGCTCTAGCCGAGAAAAACAAAGAGGGAATGGGTGATTGGAGGGAAAGCAAGTGGCCATTCGGCTGGGGAAGAGTTTAGCCAAAAAAAAAGGCAAGTGTCCAAAATCTTTAATTCTTCTTGTCTTTTGTCAATAATTTGAGGACGTCACAATTGGTCCCACAAAAATGATGGGATTTCAGATCTAGGCTAGCGAGGCTAAGCCTCGCCCAACCATGGCAAGGTCAAGCCTCACAGGCCCCTGGCGATGCGAGCTTCACCGGCTATCGTCTCCAGCCAGTTGCTGGCCAAAGAAAGAAGAGGGGAGAAAGAAAAAAAGGAAAAAAAAATAAGAAAATATTAAAATATTATGTTGCTGGATGGCTGGAGCCGACCGGCTAAAATTAGCTAGATATACTAAATAGGCATAATTGCAAAAGATTTAGGTCTAAATTGGCATAATTACAATAAATTTAGGACTTTTTTGATAATTTTCTCATGTCACGTAAGTCCTAAATTTTATATGCCAATGATGTTTTAGTTGAACAAGTGTCAAATTTTTTTCTCATGACACAATAATTGCTAACATAACATATAGAAAGACAATTTAGGAAGTCACAACAGTAGTAAGTTGACATTTGATATTTGGGCCTTGTATAAGAAAGAAGTGTCATATGAGGCAATTGGACATTGTGATACGATTTTTTTTTTGGGATGTGACATAGACGATCAACCATTGGGTATATATTTTAGTCTCGAATCAGTGCTGATGTCATGGCGAAGTAAAGGGAAAATTAATCGAAAAAATCATAAACTTATTACAGCTGTGGCAATTTAGTCATAAGCTCTCTTTTTGTTAGTTCAGTCCTAAACCTTTTTTATTTATGTCAATTCAGTCCATTTGGCCAACTGACACTACCATGGCACTACTGGCACTGACGTGGTCTTTTTTAATAATGTATTTGAATTTTTTGGGTCTAATTTATCTTTTTTCTTTTCTTTTCTTTATTTTTTTTCACCAAACACTTAGGGTAGGTGAGGGTCTAGGTCATCGCAACCCTCGCCTAGTTTGGGCGATAGCCAGGCAAGGGTCTAGGTCATCCGAGCCCTTACCTGGTCTAGGCAACAGCCTCGCTCACCCAGATCGGGCTAGGTCATTGCGGCCCATGCCCAAACTAGGCAAGGTCCATAACACCCTTGCCTGGGGCTAGTGAGGGCCGTGGTGCCCTTGTATAGTGCCCCGTGTAGGCACCCGGCCCTCGCTTGTGGCTGGCAAGGGAGCATTGGCCCTTAGGGTTGGGTGAAAAAAATAAAGAAAATAAAAGAAAAAAGAGAAAAATCATAAACAAATTCAAAGAATTATTAAGATGTTATTAAAAAATTCTACAGTAGCATCGACAATGCCACCTCAGCATTGGCCAATAAACGAAATGAATTGGCACAAATACAAAATGTTTGAGGTCTAAATTGGCAAAAAAAAATTTAGAACTGAATTGACATAATTACAATAGGTTTATGAATTTTTTGGCAATTTCCCTACGCAATGAAAGATAGCCAACTATGTCATTGTCTACAAAAGAGTAAGTATAGAGCAATAGCAATGGCAGCTCAAGAGAGTATGTGGCTGATATCAACCAGTAGACTTCTCGACAAGACAATATTGTGACGATCTATCCGCCATAAGCATAGTGGAGAATTCAGTGTCCATGCAAGGACTAATCATGTAGAAGTACACTATAACTTCCTCCCCGGGAAAAAAGTATTATTGGGCAAGATAGAGATGGAGCACGCTGGGACAAGTTATCAAGTTGCAGACATTTTTCCAAAGGACTTGGCGCTGCAAAGTTTGAAGAATTTTGAAGTTATGGTCGTAAGATCTGAGCAACGAGAGAGTGTGGGTGTTGGAAAGAAAGGAGTCTTCCTCCATGTGTAGGTATTGAAATCTCATACGATACATACGTTGTCAGTGTGTGAGTGGTGTGGAGAGCTTGTTTCGATAATATTGATTGAGTCTTTACTACGATCGAGCATCAACTTGATTCTCAACATTAATCCACCTCCGCCGTGATTTCGCAACGAGCACGTATATCATGGACTCCGACTCCGGCAATGTATATCGCAAATTCTAATAAAACTTGCCACTTCGATGACCAGAGTCGGGTCCCTCGCCACAGAACTGCGAGATGGCGGCCCTACCTCATATTTAAGGTCTCCCTCTCCATGTATGTGGTAGGAAGTGGCGGATGCGGTGGACCCAAACGACAGAAAGGGTCGATCTGCCTTCGCCGGTGGCAGGGTGGCATCGTAGTCACCCAACCCCTGCCTCCATCTTGGTCTCTTCCACCAGTGAGCACTCCCTTCCTTAGACACCTATTCCACGCCAGCAAACAGTTGGCGGAGCACAATGATCAATGATGGGCACAGCGTGGATAATCCACCTATCGGAGTGGCGATGGAATCGTTCCATGTCAGCATTTTCTTCCACATTTGACGGAATGACTATTTTAATAATAAAAAGCAAAAGACTTAATTAGACAAAGAAAAAATTCAATGATCAGATTGAACAAATTAAATGGATGATAACCGATACGTTTCCCTCGTTCCCTTAGGGAAAAAAACTTGTCATGAGCCATAATTTAGTCATATGGGTAGCAGTAACTATAAAATAAGTCTTATGACAGACGATATGACGGGAAGAATTTTGCTTTTGCTGTTGCATCACCGAGAATAACTAAAATACTTGCTTAGTTGCAGTGTGATTCTGACCAAAGAATTATCACTTTTTCTACATCAGAAACTTCTCTATCGGTCCAGATAAAGTTGGACCCAGAGGAGATCTTTTCATCTTAATGGCAAAGAAACCAAATAACTTTGTCCTTTTGTGTTTTTTGTTTTTCTTCTTTAAATGCTTCATAGAAGGTTAAAGAATATCAGGAACTTTCCTTCGTCCTCCAATTGCTACTGTTGTCATGGTTTTCATGGTTTCTCACTATATTTTCTGGGAAGCAAACGGGAGTTCTCCAAGGACAGCAAGAAGGAAGAAGGCATTCTCGATCTCGGATCTCAGGTTAGCCTTCTCTGTTTCTCTCCCATCATCTTTCAACCCGGTGCTTTTTGTGCAGAAACAAAGCATTATGCTTTAATGACCATATGCTGTACTTACCTTCAAATTAGTACAGGAATTATGTATGCATTCCGCTCTACTGAACACCCGTAGGACAATCAAGAGTACAAAAAGGTTAGACTATTCGTGTTAGTAAGATATATGGGATAATAGCTGCCACAAATGCCATAACTTTCGTACGGCACTCACTTGAGTGCCATAAGTTATTTTTCGATCACTTGAGTACCATAATTTTGAAACAGTTCACATAAGTGCTATCAGCGATTTTCCATTCCGGAACGTCTAACATGGCATTAATTTATTATTACTCGAGCTACCTAGCTTGCCGGAGAAATCCAATCTACTAAATAGTGTAGAAACGGTGTCGTTCGCTATTTGTTTTTGCCTCAAATTGACGAACTGGGCTAAATAGCTCCAATTGAAACCCCAACACCGAATTTGCAGTTAGGCTTCAATTGAGAGAGAGTTATGCCACGTTGCATTGGACTTCCCTTCGGATTGAAAGACTATGGCGAAATCACATTTTAGCTTAAAAAGCCATGTAGAACGAATCGCCGGAAAATGCATGATATGAATGGGTTTTTCACCGATTTGGTACTCAAACGAGCGGGAAAAAAAGAAGAAGAAGAAAAGTTATGCCAATTAAGTGAGGGCCGCACGAAAGTTATGCCAATTAACTTGTAGTATCCTTATGCCAAGATTTATAGGAATTATATGATCTGCAGCCACATGATTTTGACTGCAAATTGATTTTGTTGCGAAGGCAGTGATAGTTCTAGGGAGCTGACGGTCTTTCATTATTTACTTCGCAAGCTTTGCAGATTAGCTCAAGGCCTCCTGAAACTGAACTGACTTTTCCGGTTTGGCCAAAGTTGACGGACAGAAACACAGCGAAGCACCGCAGGTTGAATGTTTTGATGGCGGCCTATGTGCCCTCTCTAGAACAGATTGAACGCTTCGTGAACCACCGCATTCATTTTCATCTTGTTTTCGCCTCTGTTTTTTCTTTTAGACTCGACTTGAGTGTGCTCGTCAAGTCCCATTAATTGAAAATAGAACTTATGCTTAACTCATTCTTGTTGTTAGGTACAAAATCACCGTCGCATGTCATTCATGTCTGTGCAATCATGCCCAAATGTGCCTGTCTCAGTCTTTCAAGTTTCCGGGGGCTTGTAAACTTTTTCTCTCACTTGTTTAGGTATGAGTCAGACCGTCAAGGAAGTCGCGATTAACATAATGACGAAGATCAACAACTTGCCACCCGTGTCCACCGAGTGTTGCATCTATCGAGTGCCTGAGAAGTTCCGTAGAGAAAACGAGGAGGCCTACACACCGCAAGTAGTCTCCATCGGGCCGTTCCACCGTGATAAGACGGTGCTTCAGTCGAGGGAGGAGATCAAACTGAAGTACCTGAAAGGCTTCCTCAGCCGCATCAAGGCCGACCTCCTAGCTTGTACCAGAATGATCAAGGAATCGGAAGACCGCATTCGGCAATGCTACCAAGAGAAACTCACCCAAGGCACCGACGAGCTTGTCGAAATGATCTTAGTGGATGCAGTTTTTGTCGTTGAGCTTTTCATAAGGAACCTTTACCCCGAGCACCGAGATGAGAACGACGAGATATTCAGCAAGCAGTGGATGAAAAATGGCGTGTTCCACGATGTCCTGCTGCTGGAAAACCAAGTCCCGTTCTTTGTCCTCGAGGATCTCTATAACCTCACCGCATTGAGGACCGCTGTTACGTTCTTCAAGCTCAGCTATGAGTACTTCAAACATGCCTTGCACGGGCATGAGCTTGCAGCCACGAGAATTCAGGTGAGGCACTTAGTGGACTACGTGCGAGCTCTGCAACTGCCCACATTCCCTCGGGACACGTCCAAACAAGCCAAGGAATTCGAGCTGACTCGGAGCGCAAAGGAGCTGCAAGAAGCGGGCGTCAATTTCAGACAGGCTGAGGGAACCTCCTCCGTGCTCGATATTGTCTTCAGGGATGGGACCCTCGAGATGCCACACCTGATCGTGCACGAGTGGACCGAGGTGTACTTCAGGAACATGATCGCATATGAGCAGTGCCACCACGACTACAAGTACATTAGCAGCTATGCCATCCTCATGGACAGCCTCATCGACACACCAGACGACATCGATATTCTAACCAACTGCGGAATTTGGAAAATCAGCTTAAGAGCACAGACGACGTGGCTAGTCTCTTCAACAGCATGTACAAGGAGACCATGAGAGAATCCAGCCAGTTCTTCTACTCGAACCAGTGCGAAAGTCTGAACGCATACAGCAGGACCCGGTGGCATCAGTGGAAGGCTGCCTGTTACCGGTGGAAGGTCATCCTCAACCAGGAATACTTCAGCAACCCGTGGTCTGGGATCTCTGTGGTTGTCGCGGTGGTGCTCCTTGTTCTCACGGTGGTGCAAACTGCTTGTTCCTTGATGGATACTTACGCAGGTGACGCCCGGAGATTGTTCCATTCACACAAGTAACGCACGTCGGAATAAACTTCTCCCAAACTGTTCTTTGATTCACTGGTTCTTATTTTCTCTTTTAATTGCTCATTGATCTCTTTATTGCTAAGTGGAGATGAAACCAGAAGTACGACATTATCTCTGCTACATATGTATCTAAATTAAATACTAGATTGGTTGTTATTTCTCTCTTTCTGGATTACGCAGGACTTGCAAATATCGTCTTGACAAGTTATTTATATATCTGCATAAGGGAAAGTATTTATGTGCTGGTCACATGATTGACACCGTGTGACCGAACGACCATGCATATCATCCACCTTATATCAGCTGTTCAAGCTAGTGCAGAAATGATGTTTGAGTTTTGACCATTTTCATGGATACTCTGGCTAGAGAAACAGTATGAGATGTAGAAGTACTACTCAAGTTCAAGGACACGAGAATCACTGTTGTGGCGAGGGTAGGAGAGAGCAATCAACGACAGCAATGCCCTTCGGGATAGGTTCTTATCAACTTTAAGGATCCGATTCCCGTCCTTCACATCAGTGACAAGCTTATTCGAAAGCATATTGACCTGACATAATTCATTCATCTGCTCTTCTGTAAGTAACGACCTCATCTGGAGATATTCAATCTATGAAGGCCATTCAGATAATATGTACTCATTCTCTGATCTAAGCATGGATTGGTAAAATGAGATCAGTGAGTAATGTCATGCGTCAATCGAGAAGAACTCAATCTATTCCCATTTTTGAAAACTAATGAACCTTTCTACTCCAACCAATGACAAATTCCCAATCATGTTCCCTGTCCAACATCTGAGAATGATGGAATCGAATTTCCAATTCAACAACTAATGAACCTTTGACTCCAACTAATGACAAGTTCCTAGTCATGCGTCCTGTCCGCCAGAAAACAGATTGCAGAGCCAACTTCTCCAATATCCATTTGAAGAGAGACAGAATTCAACGCCATTTCACTAGGACAAAGACTAGAGTATGCACACACGAGCACACTTGCGTGTGAAAGAAGAAGTTGATATTAACTCAAACAGCAGGGCGACGCACTTCATCTTGTGAACTTGGGAAGCGTCGGCTAGCCCTCAGAAGCATTGGCTAGGCTTCAGAAGCGTCGGTAATGTTCGGGTGTCGGTAGCTCTCAACACGAGAAGAACACTCAAGAAAGGAGATGATGTGCTATTTTATTTTTATTTGTTTCACATAGCACTTCGCACTTATCTCATTGCACTACTCAACTATTACAAGACTTGAATTTATATAGGCATAATACATGACTCTTGACTTGCCTTATAAATGACTCATAAATCTACCTTGCATTCCAAGGAGATAGATTCCTCAGAAATTATAAAATATTGAAACATGAAGAGTCACATTAACTAGACATCGAAAGCACGAATAGATAAACTAATTAAGAAGGATCCAAAAACAAGAGAGATAGATACTGATTTCTTCAAGACTCCCCCTCACCGACTACTCCCTCTTAAGACAGATTTTGCAAACATACCAAGTTGAGTTCGAAACTCTTCAAATTTTGTAGCTTCAAGACCTTGGTGAAGATGTCTACTACAGCTTGATCACTTGTGTTGGTGAACTCCATCTTTATCTCTCCTTGTAAGACTTTCCCCCAGAGAAAATGATAATGAACTTCCACGTGCTTAGTCCTTGCATGGAACACTAGATTCTTTGCCAAGCTTATGGCCGACAGATTATCACAGTATAATTGTGTCGAATAATCTATTGGTTGATGAAGATTTTCCACTAATTGTACTAGCCACATACTCTCTTGAAATGTCATTGATGCAACTGTATATTCAGCTTCTATAGTAGATAATGACACGGTCGGCTTTCTTTTGCTACACCAGGACACCATTGTAGATCCGTGGCTAAACATGTACCTAGTAGTTTGATCGTCATATGTTATGATCTCCACCATAATCAGCATCACAATGGCTTACTAATTCACACGATGCTTCTTCTTATGCAAGAACCCAAAGTCAAATGTTCCTTTTACACACCTTAGTATGCACTTGACTACATCCAAGTGAGACTTCTGTGGTTTCTCTATGAATCGACTGCTACTCCCACTGTGAAGTCAATGTTAGGCCACGTTATGGTTAGGCAATTAAGACTACCCACCAATTGTCTGTACATAGTTGAGTCTTCTAGTTCTTGCACTTCATCTGCACATAGTTTTACATTTCCATCCACTAGAGTAGATATAGTTTTGCAATCAAGCATCCCGAACTTATCTAGGAGATATGAGTATACTTTTGCTGACATAAGAATATTCCATCCTTGTCTTCTCAACCTTGAGTCCTAGAAAATGTTTCAATTCTCCAAGCTCTTCATTTGAACCTTACGGAGAGATTGGCTCTAATTTGACACATCTCTTCTTCATCATTTCCAGTGATGATTAGATCATACCGTAAACCAATATAATTGCACTTACAATCTTCTGCCTTCACAAACAAGCTTGAGTCTACTAGTGCTACCAAGTAACCACTTTGCACCAAGAATTCACCAATCTTCCCGTACCATGCCCTTGGGCTTGCTTTAAGCCGTAGAGAGCTTTTTTAACTTGTAGACATGATTTGGATGAGCCTTACTCTTGAAACTATCTGGATATGACTTACACCATCCTAGCTATCCATTTTGCCCTTGTTCCTGATCTTCTCTTACAGTTGGCTTGTTCCTTGCAGCCAAAGAACGTAATTTCTTCTTCACAACATGCTTCTGCTGAGCCAACACTTTTCGTGAGCTCCTCTCCATCAGATCGACTCGGGCACGAATGGCAAATAATTAACGTGAACTAGACACATTATTGGACACATGCCTAGACTTTTATATTTTTTGTTTGTTGTGGTCATAGAGTGATTCTCGTCTGTAGCAAAAATGGAAGTACAGAAGTATAGAATTGCAACATCTGGCATAATATTCAGCGCTCAACAAGAGATTTGCCTTGCCAAACGAAAAAAGGCCGAAAAGCTACC
>JAGVVM010000188.1:0-11936 GCA_019149425.1 Psidium friedrichsthalianum
AAGCCCCATGAGCCACGCGACGTCCGTATTATACCTGTACGGTCGAATGGTTGACTACTACGACGGCTCAGAAACTCGTCGTAACCAAACGACCTCAGAGTTTTGTAACAACGGAAGCGAGTCCTCCAACACATACACATAAACTGCGGTTTAGAGAGATCTATCAATTGCACTAAACCATACTTTCTATTACATGCCTTTTTCATTCATTGTCAGAATAAATAATAAACATCCCCCCACATTCCAAAGCTCGTTGTCACCTCATTACAATCCATTGCTCGACCTTGTACAAACAAAAGGCTCTAGGTCGACAAGGGTTTCAACTCCTATAGCGAGCAAAACCACACAAATTTCTACCAAGGGCTTCTGCCTCCACCCACTCGTCATTTTCCGTCACACCATCTGGTCTAGGAAGGATTAGTCTCTGGATCAATTTTCCTTCTGGGTCCCCTGCCTTACTCGTATTATATGCACTCATTGCGGGGGTCAGGGGTCTGAAAAATAGGGCAATCACCTATGAGAACAAATCTCAGTAAGCTAACCCCTAATCTCCTCCTCAGGACGCCAAACAGGCCTAGACCAAACTCTCAGGTCCAACTCAAATACTCAAATCACCGGGCCAAATTCCATCACTAAAATCGTTCAATTTAGAAAAGTCGGCACAGAGGGCCAAGCATATAAAAGCATTTTTAACAGGCCCAACCTAGGACCACACAAAACCCAGATAACACAATCAGTTAAGCGCTCAATAAAAGCAATTAAACTTTCAATTTGAACCACGTCAATCCAGGACAATCAATGCAAATACATATGCATGCACGCTCAATCTTGAGCCTCGCTTAATAGCCAAATTGACCCGCGTCAAGTAGGCGCATCAGGTCCGACCCGCGTCGTGGACGCCTCAGGTCTGTGCCTCAATCCGCGTGTGTGACGCCTCAGGTTGGCACCTTATCACTCCAGCTACCCCGCGTCTTACGCTCAGGGCGCACGAGGCTACGTTTTCCGCCTCTGAGGCTACATTTTAACGCCTCTGTGGCTACATTTTACGCCAATGGCTTACATTTTACGCCGGTGACTTCATGGCTACATTTTACGCCAAGTCACAATGATATGCAATCAAACATGAGAAAACCGTCGCATTCGCCTTGCAGGCAGTATAAAACCCTTTAAATTCATTGGACAGAAAGCAAATATCGGCCAAGTACGTTAGGCCACATTTCAATACAAGTCCAAAATTCAACCCATATTTCCGGCCAAATGGCCAAGCCAATCAACTATTTTGCGAACCCAAATTGTCGCACTCGCATTTCAGGCAATAACATCCTTTAAAATCATTTTGGACAGAAATCATCGGCCAAGTACGTTAGGCACATTTCAAATACAAGTCCAAATATTTCAATCAGCATACGAAACAATGCCAGTTTCAATTGGGCAAAAATCTGGCCAAGTACGTTAGGCTAAAACATAAAACATGTATCAAATATTTCAATTCAGATGGCCGACACAAAGTGGCCAAACCAATCAATTTCTTTCACGTGCCCAATTTTATCAAAAATGCCCAAGTTCTCACATGGGAACCCAAAATGACCCAAATAATTATTTTCAAATGTTCATGGAATATCCCCAAATATTGTTTTGAAGTACGAAACACGGGCCCCAATATTTGAAATAGTAAGATAAAATATTACCGAGCCCGGGGTTTGCATAAAATGCTCCACAAACCATTTTCGATATTCCGAACCACACGGAACCCACAAAACTTGTCGTTTTCAAACCAAAATCAAATTGGGCAGCACGTGAACAGTGTTCGGAGGTTTGTGAACAGTGATTCAAACATATGTGACGGCCCGTTTTCGCTCTAATATCCCGAAAAATCCATTTTTCGGTACCCGAACCTCTCAGAAGAACCACACAACCACCACCACAGCATTATTCAAGTATGGACAGCAACATTTTATCAATCCACACATACTCACAGCCCACAGAAATTTATTTCCATCAAATACGCCGATTACGGCAATTTTCCTAAACCGATTTACCACGAATCGGCCATAAAGCTAATCCATGGCAAGTCTAACATCATGAGCGAAGTCTAGAGGCTTAACTTACTAAACGAAGTCAAAACAGGGCTGAGGATGCAGCGAGACCGGCTGCAACAACGACAACGGTGGATTCCGGCAGATTAAGTTCGAAACCGGGCTTTCAAGGGCTGAACGACGTTGTTCACAAGCTGAAATCATATTTTCACATGAATATGAGCTCTAGGGGTCGCTGGGGTCAACATATTCAATATGAACCCTTATGAAATTCGGGGTACTCTAACAGAAAGACTGTTCGTCGACCGAAATAGCGAAGCAGATTTGGGAAGGTCCAAACGACCTCGAATCGAAGTGATTCAAGTTGGAATAGAACCACAAGACATTGAACTACAACATACCCAAAAATTACAACGATCCAACGGTCGGATTTCCGTCGGCGTCCAGTTGAAGTCGCAGCAGAAATCTGGAACCCAGCAGAGAGAGAGAGAAAAATCCGAGATTAAGAGAGAGAGAGAGGAGAGAGATTTTTCTGGAAATAATGGAGGAGAGAGAGTATTTTGACCCATAATTATCTTAAGGATAATTATTGGCGGTGACTATTCACCGAAAGCGACATAACGCTGAACGAATTGACTGATTTTTGGACTATCAGTGAAATTTGGACTGATAAAGCTTGGGCCTCAATTATTTTCGGTCAAAGCTGGTCAAATTGGTCAAAAGATGATCAACGAGACATTTCTCGAAATTCGTGAAATTTCAGGACCGGGTGGGACTCAATCGGTGCTGATTTGGCACAATCGCGATCGAAAAATAACTCCAGATTTCGCCGTAAAATTTTTCTAGCCTCTCTAAAAATATTCTTATCCTTATGCCATGGATTCTAGCTCAAACCGGGGGCAAGATAGAAATTTGTAATTTTTCTCCTTTTTCACTGGGCATTCCGAGACTCATCTGCTCATTTTTCGCCTTTCTAGGTAAGGTCTAAATTCACAACTGTGACACTCATGAGAGTCGATTGTCCTATTCCGAAACTTAATTGGTGGCCTCATTCATAAGACGACAGCTTTAAATGAATTCTCAAACTAACGGGTGGCTTTTAGGAGTCACGCGTACGACCATTTGGTCCACGTGCTTATATTCCTAGCGAGCCTTTCCCTTTTGGTTAGTTATCCCAAGTGGCCAGCTCCAAGTGAGATTCATTTATAGCGCCTCCCTGAAGTAACCATTCTGTATTCAAATTCTGGAAAAAAGGATCGAAACTCAGGATGTCACATCTGTTATTCTAGGTACGTTTCTAAACTCGCTTTAGAAAGTTCGATTTTCGATTCAAGTATACGAGGATTTCTAAGGCGATCTAGGGCACCGTTTGAATTTATTTTCTTCCGTTGCGTGTACAACATATTTTCATGTATGTGACGAGCACCCGGGATCGCTAGAAACCCAACAGATGCATAGGGCCGATCCACTGAAAAGAGAGCAAAAGTGCCTGACCCATGCATAGACAAAGAGAAAAGGAGTTGATATGGGGCATCAGACTGAAAGAGATCTTTACACTCGCAAAAGAATTCTTGGCTCTCTCTCTCTCTCTCTCAATCAAGAAACAAGAGCCAACTCATGATATATGGCTTAGGGGGCACTGAAAGGGGGACTTTCGGTGATTATAAAAAAGGAAAGTTGAAGCAAAGAGGAAGATGGTGAATTTGCATGGTCTTGAGGTGTATTTTATGAAGAGTGGGATGGCCATCATTGAAGGAAAAAGATAAAAGAAGAAGAAGAGACAGGGGTATCGGCAGGAGAGAGAGGCAATTGCATGTGGGGATCCTTCATCAAGTGGGGAAAGCACTAAAAAAAAAGATAGTGGGGAGAAAAAGCATGGAATAGCAGAAAGTCTCTTTGGGGATTCTCCGTTTACATTATGTGAAACCAAAAAAAAAAAAAGAGCACCCATGAATGAAATCTAGAGGTGCATATCCGATGAGTTCTTCCTGGAGAGATCTGGTGAAAAAAAAAATCCACTGCAATCCTAGGACACCATGAGTGAAGCCAGAAGGGGCATTGGCTTGTTCATCGTTCTCTTCATTCCTTTGCAAGTCAGAACAGCGTCCATGCTCTGGATTCCGATTATGATCCACCTGCAACTCCTCCCGCGGAAGAGAACTGCAATAGCATCTCGTCTCCTATGATTTCATCACGAGGACCAAGGAATTCCGCATGTGAAGAGCGTATTGGTGCTGTCCTGGGCCTTCAACTTGACTGTGATGGTCTTGAACACAGGCATGCATGAGCTCCAGGCTTGGAAGATGTTCATTGGACTCCAGCTCCAAGAAGAGAAAAAGAAAGCAACTCAGTCAAGAAGAAAGGAGGATTGTGCTAGTTGTCGCGCCATTTTTTTTTAGGGGCTTCTCTCTCCTCCGTGACAACTTTCTCGGGATCTAGCAAGGCTTATGACTTAATGGGAAAGAGGAGAGAAAGGAGACATTTGGAAAATCAAGAAAAGTTGGAGTCTGGTGGATTCAACAGGCAAGAAGTTCGTTTACATTGAAGAGGAAAGGGCCTTTGTTTTAGAAGCAAACGATGACGACATTGTGGATCAAAAGGAGAAGATGGGGTGATTCTGGAGGTTCTTGGTTGATAGCCTCGCGAGGGCCTCCCTTCGCCAGATCAGTGGCCTCCTCGGTCTCACTGAACCAGCCGACCACCACCACGACCGGATGACCTCCTGGACCCATAGTCCCCCAGATAAGCTTTGGTATCGCTTTTTCTTTATTCCGGACAAGTCGACAACCGAAGATCGTCTTCTTGGGTTCCATGCGTACTCAGCTTTAGCAGATCTTTCTTTGCGCTATTCACTGTTGTTTGCTCTCGCTAGTTGTCGTTGTTTCTATATAACTTCAGGTCCGGAATGAGCCTTTGGTTCTCCCCCATATTGGTGCAATGTGTTTAACAGTCCGAGCCGGATCTGTGAGTTCGGTGATTATTTGCGTTGATCATGGAGTTGTACACGTAAAGTAGGTTTCCATGATATTCTTGATGGGATATGATGTTATAGTCGGCACGTTGATGGGCTGCCGATAGTGGGCAGGTTTGATTGTGGGTTTCGGCTGGAGGTCTAGCGATGATCAAAACTGACTAAAGGTAAGTTCGGCGGTGGGCATTGGACAATGGCCACAGATGTTGGTCTGGTGAAATGCCAGGAAAAGCCATTGAAGGAGCTCTTCTTCGTCCTTCGTGGAGAAGGTGTCTATCGAAGATGATTTTCTGGAAATAAGAATAAAAGAAAAGAAATAAAAATAAATAAATAAAAGAAAACAAGACAAAAAGGAAAGGTAGAAAACATGGATGTTGAGAATGGGCACATTGAGTGCAAGTTGGGGCTTTTCTAGCGAATTAGCCTAGAGGATATTAGGTTTGATGTGGTTTGGGCTTGAGGAGTGGAGTTGTGTTAAATCTTGTAGAGTGGGCCAGATGAGCTTGGACCAACTTTAAATTTAAGTCAAATTGAGTTTTAGAATAAAATTGGGCCTCTCTTAAGTCATTAAAAAAGAAACAAAAAGGGCCTAACAAAATTTTGTCTTTTGGTCTTAGACTAACTCTGGCCCTTAAGGCCCGAGTTGGGGCGCTCATGGTGCGGGCTGGATTTGCTGACCAGGTCTGGATGAAAAATCCAAAATAAATAAATAAATAAATAAATAATAAATAAAAATTCGAAAAAATACAATAAAATATCCAAAAACATATGAAAAATTCATAAAAATCATAAAAAAAAATTCTAAAAAATTATAGAAAAATAAAAAAAATTCAAAAATTCTCAAAAGCTTCAAAAATCAGGAATGAATCATTTTAGCTAATGAATGCTATTTTTGAAAATTTGTTCATTCCAAATTTTTTCAAAATGATGATTTTGCCCTCATGGGCAAATCGTATGGAGAAAATTTCAAAAAATCTCCAAAAATCACAAAAAATGGGAAGTGATCAACCTTGATTGGCCAAACTCATGTTCATGATTTTTGCTCCCTTTTTTCTTTCAAAATACGATTTTACCCTCATGGGCAAATTGTCTCCGAAAAAAAAATTAGAAAAATTTCAAGAAAATCTCAAAAAATTGGGGAAAATAGGAAATGACCACATTCAACTGGTTAACCTATTTTCACTTCCCGAGCTTTGAAAAAATGATCATTTTTCCTTCTCTGTCAGTTTGACTTGAACCTTTCCGAATCATCTCAAATGATTTTTCATGAAATAAAAAAAATGGTATCGAAAGGGCGTTGAGTAATCTAGCGTGACCAAGTTCCCGGACTTTGAATCTCTAGTCCGTAGAAGTAATTTAGTTCTCCCGCAAATTTATTTAGGTTTCTAATCGACCTACCAAGAATGATTAGTGGCAACTCCAAATTGAATAAACTTTGCATGAAAAGAACCTAAGTTGCGATTCGGTAGGAATTGGGAGGGTCTGAATTATGTTAGTCAATTAGCCTGATAATCTGTTAATCTGGGAATTTTCCACCATCAAATTTTTTAGGTTGCGACAACCACCTCCAATGCTTAGCCCAATTATGGCCACCACAATCTTTGTTGTGAGCGCGGGGACCTCACATCCAAGCCCTCTCTTTGTCCCTCACAACAAATGCACCAATACCTTATACCAAGGCCAATTTGGGGTCATACTTTAGTGGCAAGGGATGGACGCTGCCCTATGGCCTCCAACTTCATGCCACTCCAAATCAAGCTTGATCTGTGGTCTCATGCACCCACAAACACATAGAGGTTTTTTCGGATGCATTTGATATGTGTGAAGCAAAGTTACCCAACGTAACATCTTTATAGAATATCTGTCCATTATGTCGAGAAATTTAGGAAAATGCGATTCTTCTTTCCATACACTTAACGATTGTTCTCATACAACCTTGGCAACACTCATGCAAATTTCATAAAAATTCATCAATGCCACCACTATTAATCCTCTCGACAAATGCTTCTTCATGCCCAATGCTCCCAAAGCCATTCATCTGGTGGACAAAAGATCACCCATCACTCTCCCAAGTGACACCCTAACACTTAAATCAGACGTGGACAAGCCAAGTAGTCATTGCCACGGGCTGGGTTGAGCTTGGAACCAGCCTGAAATTGCCCTGAGTTAAACTTGAAACCGGCTCGTGGCATAAAGGCCCGGTTACAATTTCTTTAAACCTTCAACCGAGCCTGGTGGTTTCAAGCTTGCTTCAAACCTTGAAAAAGAGGGATAAAAAAATTAAAAAGAAAAGATAAAAAGAAAGAGCCGTTGCCCCATTGGCAATGGGCAATGGCTCTTTCTCTTTAATGACTGTTGCCAATGGTTAAACATTTTTTTTGTTTACTAATTTCTAACCTATGATATAAATACGCATTTCCATCTCTCATTTTTTCCACACAAATTCTCTCTTCATTTCAATTTTCTCAAATTCTCTCCAACTCTTAATTATCCGCAACATCCAATTTATTATTTTTTTTCTTCAATTATATCGTCTAATTCCTTATTTTCTTTATTTATTATCTCCTTTAATAATTTCCTATTTCCAATTATTTTTTAATACCCTATATTTTTTTGCTTTATACAATAGATTTTTTCTATATAAGAAAATGGCAAGTGGAAGTAGAACTAGTGGCAAATGCAAGGAGGGGAATTCAATTATCCTCCTAATTCTTGTGATTATGAAGTTTGGGGACTCAAAGTTGATGTAAATGATGAAATTAACATTATTCCTAATATGGAGCAAGTCCAAATGCAAGAGAGTCTTTATCCTCCCACCGGTATCGAAGAAATGTTAAGAACAAAAGAGCACAAGTTTACACCGACGTATAGGACCACTTCGCGAAGATTAAAGATTTGATGTAGCTCTAAAAAGGTATGATGTACTTTGTAAACATTATGGGATAAAATATAAATGTATTGGTGGAGCCGTATATGGAGCATTTAGATGGCATCTTAAGGTGAAACATCCAACTGAAGTGGGAATTGACACCGAGAATGACAAATTTTCAAGTACACCAATCCTAATACCCCTCCTTTACTTCATTTTAATGAAAAAGCTTATAAATACGAGTTATGTAAATTTATTTCTGTTAAATATTTATCATTTAGTTTTGATGAAAGATTTGATTTTAATCAATTTATACAAAATATGTATGTTCCACAAGCAAAACGTGTTCCTAGAAATACACTTAAACACATAATTAAATATTTTTTATAAAAAGTAAAAAAGATTTACAATACTTTTTTTTTAATTTTAATGAACATGAGCATATAAGAAGCGATATTTGGAGTGGTCATTAGCAAGTTCATTCTTATATGGGTATAATATATCAGTGGATAGATGATTATGGGAATATTCAAAAAAGTTATTGCATTTAGAATTTTTTATGATAGGTATATGATAAATAATATTTATAGATTAATTAGGCAATTTTAGAAAAATACTATTTGCTTAATAAAATTTTTTCAATTGGTTTTGATAATACCATAATAAATACTACTTCAATTACTGAACTATAAAAGATTTGTAAATCCATTTTTAGTGGATAATTTTTTCACGTTAGATATGCTTGTCATGTTTTAAATTTATATGTACAAGATGATTTAAAAACTTTTGATATTTTTCTTGACCATAAAATGGAAATTTAATTTTTATGGAAACATTCCCACAAAAAAGAAAGAATGGTTAAAATTTTATAGAGCAAATGGAATAAAAACAAAAATATTTTCAAGAGATGTTTCAAATTATTGGAATTTTACTTACGAGTTGCTTGATGAATCTTTTGCATATAAAAATTTATTATGTGTATTTATTTTAGATAATATAACTCAAATTAATTTATACCCACAAGAATGAGATATTTGCAAAAATATATATATTTTAAAAGTTTTTAATGATGCAACTTATACTTTGTTAGGTGTTTATTATCCTACTAGACATTTATTTTAATAGAATATATTAATATTATTGGATTTTTTTTTGAAGAAAATGAAATTGATGATAAATTAATTGACACTGTTAGAATAATGGCGAACAAAATGGCTACATTATTATAAGAAAATGTCTATTATTTATTTAGTTGTTTGTAATGCGAACAAAATGGCTACATTATTATAGGCAAATTCCTATTATTTATCTAGTTGCTTGTGTTTTTGATGCTTATTGTAAATTATATGATTTGGGTGATTATTTGAATATGTATTATGAATGTTTACATTTAATTGATGTGATAAATATTAAAACTATATAAACAAGGCTTAAAAACGTAATAATAAAATTATATAATGACTTTTATAGTACATATAATCTAGGTGATAGTGGATCTTCTCAATCTCATGACTTAAAAAATGGAAACATAGGTAAAATTAGTAGAAAATACCAACTTCTATTGGATAGACCAAAAAAAAAGCAAAAGGGAGCAATATGAAGTAATTCTGAAATAGAGAGCTATCTAACCATTTCTTTTGAGTTTGATGAATCTGAAAATAGTATAGATTTCACAATATTGGATTGGTGGAAGGTACATTTCAAATAATACCCAAATTCTTGCTCTAATTAGAAAATAAATTTTAGCAACCTTTTGTTCGATGATTGCGGTAGAACAAGTATTTAGTTTTGTAGACAATATTTTGGACGAACGACGTTCAAGATTAGCTCCCAATTCGGTGGAGGCTTAAACTTATGTTGATGATTAGACGAAGGCTTAATATAGACAATAAAAGCTAAATTGCAATAATGAAGCCGAATTCTTTGACGATAGAGATACCACCGACATCGATACCGGAACAAGTAGTGACGATTGAGAATGACGTAAGTATGGGATTATTAATGTAAGAGAACTATATGAGCTTTGATTCTTCTATCCCTAATAAAATCTGTAGGCGTTTAAGGATAATTCGTTAAATTCAAGCCCCACCCCTTCATTTCTTCCTCCTAAATTTGATTACAATTTATAATTTGACAAAAATTTGTATTTGATAATTAATTATTTCATGATTTTATAATTCATTATTTGATAATTTGATTACAATTTTATTACAAATTCATTACAATTTAATTTTTTAAACTCAACAACCATAATCGAAATCATATGTTCCATTTTCATTTGAATCAGAATAGGGCTCGAAACCAACCCAGAACCATCAGTTCAAAATCGAAATCGCTGCTTAAGAGCTTGGTTCCGATTCCAATTTAAAAACCAGTGGTCCCCGGCCTTTGGTCATGACTAAAGCCAGGCGTTGACTTAGACCAGGCATAGACAAACAGCTTCATTAAATGAAGAAAAAGAAGAAAGAAGCCCAAAAGCCTGCCGCTAAATAAAACATATGGGTCGTGGTTAAAAAAAAAAAAAAGGATATGGGCGGGATGTAGAAGTCTGACCCATCAACGCGGATTGCCAATTCTGGTAATGACTAGCTAGTATTAAAGTGGGCGCACGACGTGTATTTGATTGATTAGCAAATAACTCATGCCAGTGCACAGTCCCTAATTTATTAACATGGTAAAATTGTTGACTACTGTATGGTTTCGGAAGGGAACAATAAGACCCTCCTACGATCCATTTTATAAGGAAAAAAAAGTATTTCCTGTAACCGATACATCATGTGATAACAATGAAGTGGTATTAAAGTGGTATTGAAGTGGTGTATCTGAAAAATTGTCATACTTGCGGCATGTTACGTGTAACATCCTGCCTAGCATCATATACGTACACTACACTTTTCATTGTGACGTTTTTTTTTTTATCGATCAGTTTATGCTGATCATGTGGTGTATTTGTCACATCCCATTTTATAGATGTCACTTTATGAGGCGCACTAAGACCAAATAAACCTAAGTACAGTATGGTACGACCGGAGATTGGGGAAACACATAAGACCAAAAAAATTTCTTTCTCCGTATGAGAGCAAAAAGGGGGCCCCAATCCCAAGTTTCTTCATAGTTGGAAGTGATACAGGTAAGAAGTTACACCACGACTCTAGGTCATCGAAACGTGATAGAGGCCGTCAGCAACATGAAAATGCAAATCCCGTGGGATTTTGGCCAACCAATTTGACCGTAAATTAGGAAGAGGCCGAATTTAGGTCTCGGCTTTGAAAACTACCTGAGTTTCATCTACTAGCAGTATACTAATTCAAAAACGGACAGACGAAAGGCTCGAATCCGATTAACTACCACGAGAAAAGGACAGATTTTTTTATTTTTATTTTTTTGAGATTTTGCTTACAAAAACGACATGACGCCTCGCCTCCTACATGAATCGGGTGCATTACCCTTTTGCAAGGGAAAGAACAGAGAAACCCAACGGAACATAAGCCATATTTGCAGACAAACTATGTGAATCGCAGGAACAGTTTAGAAAAGCTGAAACACTGAGAACCTAAACAGCAACTCGAATGGGCGACGGAATGAGGGAATTAGCCTTGAGGAGGACGAGAAGATGGAGGAGGTGGAGGGCTCAACAGGATCGAGTCGAGGGTTGGTGTTCGGCTCGGGATCGGCGTAATCCAGCAATCCCACCATCTTCCTCCATTTACACACTTTCCTGGAAAAAAGAAGAGAAGAAGAAGAAATCATAATCGAGAGGCTGGAAATCCAGAATGAGTCCCGGGGGAGGGAAAGAAATGGTGATTACAGAAAAGACACCAACCTCGAGCTCGACCGGGGAACCTCCCTGGCTTTACAGTCTCCTCCATCACGCTTCCTGCCAGATCCTGAAAATCCCAAAGGAGGGGGAAGCGAACAAGATCGAACTGATTTCGTGCATCTTTTGACGAAAAAGGGAAGAGATTCCTGAATAAAATTGTCTAATAGACTTGGATCATACCATGAGAGAAGGAGAGGAGGTAGGAGGAGGAGAGCAATGACGAGAAGCGAGACCGACCAT
>JAGVVM010000189.1:0-10634 GCA_019149425.1 Psidium friedrichsthalianum
CCCCTGCAAGAAGGAAAATAAGTGTCATTTTCAGAATTGGTGAAACTTGAATGGGAATATTGCCCTTTAGATTGAGCAGCCTTTGCTTCGCTTTCCATCAACTGATACGGTATGGTCGTGGTTGAAGTGTGAATCAATCTTCCATTGGCCGACAACCTAATGTATAAGCTGGTAAGGGATCAACCAGGTCTTCTAGCTTAACTGTGAGCTACGCGGTCCAAAACTCATGTAGAGATTATGCAGAGTCGTTCAAGAATCGATCGAGTTGATGCATAGCTGGAGTAAGAATGTCCGTCGTTGCCCGTGAATTGATTTTGAAACATATAGTAGATGGATCAGTAGGACAACTAGGGTTAAACTGCATGCTAGCCTTTTTCAAAGATTTTTCTTGAAAAGCCTTTTTTTTTTTGAAAACCTCGGGAGAAGAATTCTTGAGAAACCCAACCCTCAGTGCTTACCATAGATGACATATTTTTCGATCGTTGGTTATCGTCATCGGGTTGATTTGGTATGCCTCAACAAGATTCCAAAATAATAATAAAAATTCTGTAATTTTATTGATAATGAACCAATTGAATTACATCTTATTGAAAAGAAAATGCAAATGTTTTCCTCAATGATGAGGAGCCTGACTCTAAAAATAAATACTAAAAATTGAAAATGCAGCCTAGACACCTAAAAAGCAGGAAAGATCCCACATAAGGGATTGCATAAAATGAAAGGGGTTACTGATTTGGGTCTACACCCACTTCCTCAATGATGAGCTCCCTTGATTTCTGGTCCGGCTAATCATCCCATGTGTTCCAGGTAACACCTCGAGGAAAAGGAGGATGTAACAAAGGCACCTCATTCTCGAACATGTGAGGGTACTCCAATCGCATGCTTGGGACTACCAGCATGTCCACATTTCCATCGCAATACTTCCATGCACGAAACATGAGATTGCCAGCATCTATCATATCTTGGATCCGAAATCGTAATGTGACGCATTCCTCAAGAGAGTGGCCTTCTCGACCACAATGGAAATCGCAGAACTTGCCTAAGTCAAAATTGCGGGTGTTTTCTATCCAAGGAAAAGCTTGTTCTCGCTGAAACAATCCCTTCTTCAGGAGTATCGGCCATATGATGGACATTGCTGTGGGGAGTAAAGTAAATTCTCTTCCTATCAATACCGGAGGTTCATCATGCGGAAGTTGGCCGTTTTTACCAAAGTCTTCAGCTATGTTGCATTCTTGGGAGGAGGAGTAAGGTAGCCAGTATCAATAAAATCTTGAATGCGGCATCTTAACTGATAACAATCCTCCAAGGAATGGCCCACTTCCCCGAAGTGGAAGTCACAAGTCTTGTGGGGGTCGTAATTGGCCATATCTCCAGGGTTAGGGAATCTACGTTCCCTTTGGAGCAACCCACACTTTAGCAAAATGGCCCAAATCTCAGGCACTGGCAATGGAAGTGGAGCGAATTGCTTTCCCCTCTGGACAAGCAGTTGATCCCGAGTTACTCGACCCTGATGAGGCATGAAACAACAATTGTTGTTGTGCACCGGGAGAGGTTGAATTGTCTTGGGTTGATGCTCAAGAAAATGAACAACATGTGCCATGATGTCAATTGTTTCATCCACTACAGCATTCCAAGTGTGCATTTTGTCTCGAAGTTCCTCAATCTTCTGTTTCATAATAACTACAATTTCAGCTTTGTTAGTCATCTTTCTTGATCAAGTAAGGTAAGAGTCTCGTTGAGGATCTATGATAAGTTACCTACAAAAGGAAACAATAAAAGTGAGTATGATGAATAAAAATGACGAGTCGGTCCATGACAACTCTCTAGACTCAAAAAACAGAGCAAACATGAATGAAAGATTGACTCGTGCAAATTCTGATTTCGTCGGCTTTTACGAGAAAATTCATATCAATTCTCAAATTATTCGAAACAGTACCAAAATTTACGAGATGATAGTTAAGACAATGATGGACAACTTTCATTTTTTGAGATTGGGGAAATTCCTCACGGATCAATACAGTTTAATGCTTCTTTCCAAAAATTTTCCTCAGAAAACTGATTTGTCCGGTTTTTACTTTGAGGATAAATGGGTCATCAAAAATGCGAATTGATGCCCGAAAATTTCCAGTCCACTAATTAAAAGCCCATTCTACAACTTTCATGTTTTGATTTCCCTCAAAAGAGCACGTTTTCTAGTGATAAATGGAGAAACAAAAGTGAAGTCGGGAAAATTCTCGAACCCAGACAGTTTTTCTTTCACCTTAAATTCGGTAATAAATGGAAAATGCATTGAATTGACCCGAAAATTTTTGAGGTGATGAATTAGGGTCTTGTGAATGTTTTTCATGAAGGCTTTATGGGTTAATTTGAAGCAGAAAATTCAGTACAAATTACGGAAGGCCATAAGGTCGGTCTAAACAGCAATAATTATTACCAGAAAAATTCCAACAATCCGACATAAAAATGTAAATGCAAACTAACATTCCCACCTAGAACAATGAAAAGTTAGAATGAAGACTCGCTAAACAAGACATGACATCAAACTATCTTTCTTTTCTTAGTGGCTACATGATCCATAGACGAATGGGCCTTCAACGCGCGTCGTAGTTGTGCATTCTCCTTAGCCAAAGCATCCACTCGTCTCTGGGCCTTCAATGCCTTTGCTTCACTGACTTTGATCTGGGCCTTGCGGGTATGCTGCTCTGTCACGATCGGGATCTTTGGGAGTATCTCTGCAGGAATGACGTGGTGCTGAATATAGCGATCTGTTGCGAAGTGCCTCTTCATCCTCCCAGTGGGCTCGTCTACAGGCCAGCTCAGTTTATGGTTGAAACACTTCTGCCATGCCTCAGAATGACGCCTAAGCTCAGCTCTGTAGTTCTCTCCTTTCTCAAACCAGACCCGAAATTCATTGGGCCCAAGCGGAGGTGGAATGTCCTGTAGAACCCGAAACTGACGTGCTACTCGTAGAGGCTGATAACTAGTCGCTCCATAGATGCCCATCAAAGGTACGGGCTTCTGATCTCCATGGTAAAGTCGAGCCTCAGTGACTCGGAACCATACGGCTTGCCAAAGGAAAATCTTAGGGTTTGGATCCTTGAACAAATTGACCCATTGTGTATAGTGCAAACTTTTAGTTTGATCTTGTATTTCTTTAAACCTCAAAATGGGATTATCAGTCATGCCCATTTCAAATACAGTCAAATTTTCCCCAAATTGAGAAAGGTGTGAGAAAAACCAGATTTGTAAAAGTTCAATCGGGCCTCGAAAAGTCTTGTCTTGTTTTTCTTTGAAACGTGTCAATGAAATGAAAGTTTCAGCTAGAATAGTGTTTATAAAACAAACTCCACCACATATTTGTTTAACTGTCCAAGCTATCACAGGATCGATAGCATTCTGACGGAATGGAAAAATGACAAGTCCAAAAAAGGCTAGAATAAAGATCCTAGATCTGACGTGGTCGGAGCTCTTTTCAAAACATTCAATGAGGAAAGATAATGGGCATGCTTGACAATTACCTTTTAGGACTTTTTCAACTTCTTTTTACTTAGCTTTAAAAATTCAGCAAGCACTACCATAGGATCAACTTGAACAAGCGGTTCAATTATGTCAATCTCTACAGACTTTCCAATGGCAAAACCGTATTCTTCCAAAGTAGGTGCGAGCTCGAACTTACCTAACACGAAGGTGGTCGTCTCAGGGCACCAGAAATGAGCAAGTGCATGCATGATTCCACTCTGAACATCAATATCAAGGATCGGCAACATGAATCCAATGTGCTTGAGCGCATACTGTTGGCCATCCGGCTTCAACTGTCCCCATAGCTTCTTGAGCTCTAACTTTGGAGTTTGCACAAAACTGATATCGTTGCGACCCATTCGTATATAGATCGCGTGCCAAACAACTCAACCTAAATCATGGACCGACCCAAAATAGAGTAAGGAAAACTGAGATAAAGTTCAAGAAATTACCACCCTTAGGAAGAGAATGTCAATCACAAAGACATGCACATGAATTGTGGATTCAATTTTAGTTTCCTTTAGCAAAGTGAAATGACGGACGGAACGACATGTCGCAGCCTTGCGCACGTTCATCATAACTAGTCGCTGCCTCGCACACATAGTCATGACTAGTCGGGTCCAATCACTTCGGCTTAGTTCGGTCGACAAGGATAACGCCCATGCATCGTAGCCTCACGTGCATGAGAACGACCCTTGAGCCATTTTTTGGAGAAGTTCGGGATCCAAGTGGGATAACCTTTAGCGAAGCCTTACCGCCAGGTTAAAGAACCACTTAAATACCATCCTAAAACTATTGGTGCGACCCGGGTTCGGTCACAAGTCGAATGTGGTGTAGTGCAATTATACTAAAGGCATGCACAACATTTCAAACCAATCAGCGCTCCAATAATTCAAAGAATTAAAAATCAAATTCTCTTTTCACCAAACCTGCAAAACAAAGGATTAGCCACAGACTTCTCCCCTTATAACTCCCATTCTGCAAGACCATTTAACACCTAAGGATTAGAATTCAACCAAGATTGCCAAACCAAGTGAATGTTTTTTTTTTTTCATGAAATTTTTCCGGCCTAAGTCCTCCTTAAATTTTTTTGAAAAATTCAAGCTCGTCCCCAGTGGAGTCGCCAAGCTGTCGCGACCTAAAAAATTTGGGATTTTCCAATTCTTAGGTTAATGGATTACCAAGTTAATTAAGTGAATTAACTAACCTAGTTCGAGCTCTCCCAAGCTCTACCAAATCGCAACTTAGTTCAATATTTAAATGCAAAAGATTTTTAATAGGAGTCGCCACTAATCATTTATGGTAGGTCGATTAGAAACCTAAATAAAATAGTGGGAGAACTATTCTATTTCTACGAACCAAAGATTTTAAGTTCGGGACTTGATTACGCTAATATTTCTATTAACGCCCTTTCGGTACCGATTTCATGAAATCGTTTTCAATTTGGCAATTTTCAGATGAATTCTCGCTTGAAATTCAAAGGTGTAATTTTTTAGGGATTTTCATTTCATGATTTTTTTTGGTTTTTATAGATGAAAATTAAAATTCAAGTTGCAAAAATTAAAAGATAATTACCGCTATTTCTTTCGAATTTAGTTTCGATCTAAAGCCTGATAGATCGACCCTAAAATTTGAAATGCCCACTATAGGAATAATTCTATCTAAAGCCTGATAGATAGACTTATTTCCACGTATGCAGTTGCGGATTAGGAAATTTTCCAATCGATTACATTTTTGAAATATTTTATGTATCTTGAGGATATTCAAAAGATTTTCAAATTATCACAAGATTCCATAAAATTCCCAAAATATTCACTTTATGGCACAATCTTTCCGATTTAAACACAAGATATATGCAAGATATATTCATGGATATCCGATGTTCGATTCTAACGTGCAAATTCCAAATTAGGCAAGTCACATATTGTAATATCCTAAAAAACCGAAATTTTCAAGATGCGCAAATATGTGCAAGATATCTAAAATATGCTCAGAATTTTGCAAGAGAATATTCAGTTTAGAAATTTACCTTATCTCACGAAAATTACTTTCCAAATTTAAATCAAGCTTGGATTGGGACGACACGAGATCTTAGCAAGCTTGCGACTGAGAAAGAATGGCTAGTTGGTAACGCACGATAAAGAAAAGTTGACAACCATGAGATTTCTCTTTATTCCACGTGAGATGACTCCTTCAGAATGCATACTTGTGCATGCAATGTCCTCTTCTTTTGCATGGACCCTGCGAAGAATTTGTTAGTGGGATGTGAAAGTGATATTTTATCAAAAACTACCTGCCTGCCTTTGAACGTGCCCCCCAAAGAATGAGTCCCAAGTGCACGTCAGTGTGTATTTTTTTTCTTTCATATGAAATCCACGCTTGGATTGATCTAGACGGACGATCAATGACGTAGTAGATTCGGTGGATCAACGTTATTGTGAAAATCACTGCATGAAAAGGACTCGACGAATATTTTAACTCGAGGCTGCGGCTTCCGATTAGCGACCAGCTTCTCGGGTCTGCAATGGAGATAATTGGCTATGTTGTCACAGCAAGGCAGAGGCGGCGTCGAAACCAACGTCGGAGTCGTCTGGGCTTGAGGGCTGTGGTTCCATCAATGCGGCATCTGCTCGGTCGTCAGGGCACTGATGTAGTTACATGAATCTGTGGAGGTCGTTAAAGTTGCTAACTTCATCTGGACTTGTTGATCTTTTTTATTCTTCTTCGCGTGTGCAGACCTTCCTTTTATTCTTTGGGCGAGTGGAGTGCATGGAAAATAGCCAGAGAGAGAAAGAGTTAGTCAAAGATCAAGAGAGAGAGATTACCCTTTTCTCACTTTCTCCTTCTGTTCGCGCGTGCAATGTACCCCCCCCCCCCCCACCGAATGGACTTTTGGCTTTTTTACTCTCCTTCTTCTTGGCTTGTTGTGCAAAAAATTCGTCGTGAGGTCAACGAGAGAGCCTTCCTTCGTTTCCCTTGCGGCCGTCCGTGGGAATCGATCCAGCTCCAATGTGAGTCCTCCAAGTTGACTGAGCGAGTCCCTCTCAAAGCACCCAACCCTTCTCAATTGCGTGGCCGTATATGTGAATTGTCTCCCCCCTCTGTCGACTGTGATGAGTCCTATTTATAGGACTGGCCCTACACCTTCTTTCAGGAAATTGCCCATGGATCATGCAAGAATCCCCATTGATTTATTTATTTTTCTATTTCTCAAATCCACCGAATCAGCCAAATTATCTTTCTTGTCTTTGAGAATGATAGATTAAATATGCCAAGAATATTCTGCACTCAATTAAGGAGATTTGCTCCTTCACCAGATTTTTTTTATACAATTCCTTTATTATGCACTCACGTGGATATTGCCAGAGAATCATGCATCAACTCTTTCTTTGGTCAATTCCATTGCCCCCATGTTGACCGAATTTTATTTTGCCCACTTTCCTCCTTTGCATGATACGAAGCTTTGAGAATCATAAAAAAAAATCCACCCCACTATCAATTCTTTTGACTGTAGAATGCGCCATGCCTTAACAAATATATTGTTCAATGAGCATTTTTTATTCATTTTTGCCCCACGCATAATATCAAGCAACTCCTCCATGGTCACGTGTATGCCCATCGGCAATTTTTCTTTCTATTTTAGCAATGGTAAAATAAAGGCTTCAAGTCTCAAAATTATGAGTGCAATCCTCCACCGTCGACCCGAATGCAAATTCACAGTGCCTAAACTATATGCAACATGTTCCTAAAGTCTATATGCAGTTTAACTAAAATTTTTGTTTAGGGACTAAATCGATCCCTACGTTTTTTTTTTTAAATGCAAATATTAATGACTAAAAATAGTCAAAATTTAGGTGTCAACACTGCTCTTCTTTTTTCGGCCTGTGTACCTACTGCTAGAAGTTCCTTTGCTCATCCCCCTTCAACTGTCGTTTTTGTTCTGCTGTGGTTGCACTGCTGCCTTCTTCATTTTCTGCTGCTGCAGTTGCTATTTTTGCTTCGTTTGCTGCTGCTTGTGAGCTTGCTTCGATTCGGGCCAAGAAGATTGCTTGGAGTTCAAGTTTGGTTGGATCACAAATTAGGTAATATTTTTATCTCATAATATTCTGAAAAATATTTGAATGTGAGTGAATATTTGATGAATATCACGTGAGTGGAAATAAATTGAAATTGCCTAACTTGAATTCTTTGGATCTAGAGCAATCTATGATATCCTGAACTTGTTTATGAATTTTTGAGCTTATTTGCATACCTTTGAATTTTAGGGCATTATCCATTGAATATTTTGCATATCTTGTCTCAATTTGGATATAGTGCATATCTTTGAATCTTGAAACATATCTTTGAAAATTGTGTATATCTTGAGGATGTTCGGCTATTTTGATTTGGATATTTGGATTGATTTTAGCTTAAATATTCGAATCGTATCTTGAGAAGATATCATACATGATTCTTTGGAATATTTGTGAATTTTGGAGAATTTTGTGTAATCTCGTGATAATCTGAAAATTTCTGAAGATATTCAAAGATATCCAAAGTATTTCAAAAATGTGATCGATTAGGAAAATTTTCTAATCTGCAACCACATATATGGAAATAAGTCTATCTATCAGGCTTTAGATGGAATTATTTTCATAGCAGGTATTTCGAATTTTAGGGTTGATTTATCAAGCTTTAGATCGAAACTTAATTCGAAAGAAATAGCGGTAATTATCTTTTAATTTTTGCAACTTGAATTTTAAATTTCATCTATAAAAAAACTCAGAAAATACAAAAAAAATCATACAAATTAAATACAAAGATTGATGCAAGTGAAAAAAAAATTTATACTTTTGAACTTCAAGCGAGAATTCATCGAAATTGCCAAATTGAACATTTTCATGAAATCGGTACCGAAAGAGAGTTAATAGAAATATTAGCGTAACTAAGTCCCGAACTTAAAATCTTTGGTTCGTAGAAATAGAATAGTTCTCCCACTATTTTATTTGGGTTTCTAATCGACCTACCATAAATGATTAGTGGCGGCTCCAATTAAAAATCTTTTGCATTTAAATATTGAACCTAAGTTGCGAATTGGTAGAGCTTGGGAGAGCTTGAGCTAGGTTAGTTAATTCACTTAATTAACTTAGTAATCCATTAACCTAAAATTTTGAAAACCCGAAATTTTTAGGTCGTACAGCTTGGAGACTCCGCTGAGGACGGGGTTGAATTTTTTGAAAAAATTTAAGGAGGACGTAGGCCGGAAAAATTTCGTAAAAAAAAAACATTCACTTGGTTTGGCAATCTTGGTTGAATTCTAATCCTTAGGTGTTAAATGGTCTTGCAGAATGGGAGTTATAAGGGGAGGAGTCTGTGACTAATCCTTTGTTTTACAGGTTTGGTGAAAAGGGAATTTGATTTTAATTCTTTGAATTATTGGAGCGCTGATTGATTTGAAATGTTGTGCATGCCTTTAGTATAATTGCACTACACCACATTTGACTTGTGACCAAACCCGGGTTATACCAATAGTTTTAGGATGGTATTTAAGTGGTTCTTTAACCTTGGTGGTAAGGCTTCGCTAAAGGTTATCCCACTTGGATCCCGAACTTCTCCGAAAAATGGCTTAAGGGTCGTTCTCATGCACGTGAGGCTACGATGCATGGGCATTATCCTTGTTGACCGAACCAAGCCGAAATGATTGGACCCAACTAGTCATGACTATGTGTGCAAGGCATCGACTAGTTATGGTGAACGTGCGCGAGGCTGCGACATGTCGTTCCGTCCGTCATTTCACTTTGCTAAAGGAACTAAAATTGAATCCACAATTCATGTGCATGTCTTTGTGATTGACATTCTCTTCCTAAAGGTGGTAATTTCTTGAACTTTACCTCAGTTTTCCTTACTCTATTTTGGGTCGGTCCATGATTTAGGTTGAGTCATTTGGCACACGATCTATATATGAATGGGTCGCAACGTTATCAGTTTTGTGTAAACTCCAAAATTAGAGCTCAAGAAGCTATGGGGACAGTTGAAGCCGGATGGCCAGCAGTATGCACTCAAGCACATTGGATTCATGTTGTCGATCCTTGATATTGATGTTTAGAGTGGAATCATGCACGCACTTGCTCATTTCTGGTGCCCTGAGACGACCACCATCGTGTTAGGTAAGTTCGAGCTCGCACCTACTTTGGAAGAATACGGTTTTGCCATTGGAAAGTCTGTAGAGATTGACATAATTGAACCGCCCGTTCAAGTTGATCCTATGGTAGTGCTTGCCGAATTTTTAAAGTTAAGTAGAAAAGAAGTTGAAAAAGTCCTAAAAGGTAATTGTCAGGCATGCCCATTATCTTTCCTCATTGAATGTTTTGAAAAAAACTCCAACCACGTCAGATCTAGGATCTTTATTCTAGCATTTTTTGGACTTATCATTTTTCCATTCCATCAGAATGCTATCGATCCTGTGATAGCTTGAACAGTTAAACAAATATGTGGTGGAGTTTGTTTTATAAACACTATTCTAGCTGAAACTTTCATTTCATTGACATGTTTCAAAGAAAAACAAGACAAGACTTTTCGAGGCCCGATTGAACTTTTACAAATCTGGTTTTTCTCACACGTTTCTCAATTTGGGGAAATTTGATTGTATTTGAAATAGGCATGACTGATAATCCCATTTTGAGGTTTAAAGAAATACAAGATCAAACTAAAAGTTTGCACTATACACAATGGGTCAATTTGTTCAAGGATCCAAATCCTAAGATTTTCCTTTGGTAAGCCGTATGGTTCCGAGTCACTGAGGCTCGACTTTACCATGGGATCAGAAGCCCGTACCTTTGATGGGCATCTATGGAGCGACCAGTTATCAGTCTCTGCGAGTAGCACGTCAGTTTCGAGTTCTATAGGACATTCCACCTCCGCTTGGGCCCAATGAATTTCGGGTCTGGTTTGAGAAAGGAGAGAACTACAGAGCTGAGCTTAGGCATCATTCTGAGGCATGGCAGAAGTGTTTCAACCATAAACTGAGTTGGCCTGCAGACGAGCTCACTGGGAGGATGAAGAGGCACTTTGCAACAGCTCGCTATATTCAGCACCACGTCATTCCTGCAGAGATACTCTCGAAGATCCCGATCGTG